>CADDXX010000155.1:1559910-1626821 GCA_902810485.1 Alauda arvensis
ACTTCATCCCATTGGACTCTGCCCATCCATCCAACCGTTCTAAATCCCTTTGCAAAGCCTTCCGTCCCTCTAACAGATCGACACACGCTCCCAGCTTAGTGTCTGCAAATTTACTAATGAATGACTCTAATCCCTCATCCATGTCATCAATAAAAATATTAAACAGYACYRGYCCCAGCACAGACCCCTGAGGGACACCACTGGTGACTGGCCGCCAGCTGGATGCAGCACCATTCACCACCATATAATACCTTGAAATTGCAGATAAAATCAATAGCATCCAAACACTTAAGAGGTTATCTAGTTCAAAGTCTTAAGTCAATATCTATAATGAATAATAAAAGGATGTCAGGTGTGGAACATTAGTAAGTATGTTATTACTTGGATTGTGTGTCTGAAATTTGACATTTACACATGATCAGAGATTATTCATTATAAATAATTCTCTCTGTTGAGTACTTATTTATTCAGAATGGCATATTGGTTTTCTGAAGACAACATAATGAAGAGCCTACTTAGGAGTTTGTGAAGAGGGATTTTTTCCTATAATTGCTAAAAGACAGTGCTGCGCAACTGAGGGATAGAATATAAGTGCTTTAGAGGATGAAGGAGACAAGTGAACACAAAATTATTATGGAAATGGGTCTTGCCATGTCATAGGAAGAGAGTGAAAACTGTAGATAGTCTTGTAAACTCTACCAATAGATGAAAATAAAGGAAAGATTTTTGAAGATGTTTAAATTAAGAGTAAGAAATCACAATATTTTTGCAGAGATTTTGAGCTTTTCTTGAGAAAAAGAATGGGAAAAATATTACAGAAAAAGTAAGGGGAATATTGTCATCATTAAGGTTTGTATTTTTGGTGTATGATTACATGATATGGATGAAGTAATTTTTGAGTCAAAAAAAAAAAAACCCAGCACTTTGCACATTTGATAAGGAACATAAATTTTAATTATGTAGAGATCAATTACTGTAAATGAGCACCATCAAAATTTGGATGTGTGGACTAAGGGACCAAGAAGAGTAACATTCAAAACTCCATTAATGACATGATAAATGTGTCTAGATATAGAAGATCAATTTTCAATTTGAAGAGCTTGGTGTGACACCAGATTGGTGAAGCTTGCCAGACAGCTACATGATCCCATTCAGGAGCAGCATTTAACCAGTATTTCCTAAAACAACAGATGTTTGCTGTTCTAGCTTCTGATTAAAGACATTGAGAACAAATKAAAAAAAAAAAAAATGTTCTCTCTGTTAGGTTATCAAAACTTCAGCAGATGTTCAGGTGTCCACAAAGATGAGAGAAGAAAAGGGAAGAAGCAGAGATCAGGAAGGACTAGACAAATTACAGGAGAACAAAGAGCAGTATTACTTAAGGAAAGAAAACAGGAGAGTACAATATCTGTAAACAAGTTTTTGTGATAAAAGTTTGAATGGGAGGAGAAGGATCCCAAGAACAGATGCTAAAAGATTGTCCTCGGTGAGGGCTAAATCAGAAAGAAAAATTATGATATTGCCAGCATAATGGGAACATTTGAGCTCTGAGAARAACAAATTAGCAACCAGCAGATATGGACAGAAAGACAGAAATTTCTGCTCTCCCTGCTAGAGCAGAGAATATGGCAGACTAGCACAGAAAGAATGACTGTAAAAACATTATAGAGGAGATATTTAAGCAATAGCCATAAATTTTGCTCTTAGATCTTTCAGTTTGCATTTATTCATGAACAAAATTTGTTGACAGCTATGCGTATCTTGAAAAGAATTTATTTGAGCACCTTCAATAAGATCTTAATATACTGTTTTTCAAATAATTAARCTTTTGCTAGAGTGCTAAATAACTCTAGAACACTATTTCTGTAGAAAGTGCTTTACAAACCTCTGTTCATAAGAAATGGGCAATTTCTTTTCCATACCAGTTGTTTTTTTAAGCAATAGTTAGTAGAGGTACTAGGTGTACTGCAATTAATCCTAACAGTGGGGAACAGGAAACTAAACTCTTCTTTGTGGTACATTTGTTGACAATGGTCTGGTTTTAAAATTCATATCACAAAACCTGCCTTATTATAGGATGTATCTGTTTCAGACATAAAAGTAGCTGTAAATTATTTTTAATATTCTTACGTAATATTTGAAAYATTATCCATTTTCTGAAAAGTAGATTTTTTGCTGATTTTTGTTCATCTGTTGAATAAAGTGTTGAATTTTGAAGTCTGAGGTAAATTCTGAGCTGAAAGCAATAAAATTTAGAGTGATATAGGTTTTTACACTTGCACAGTCTATCACAATCATTTAAAGAAAGCAAGGTAGAGCAAGTCTGAAAATTTTGGTGCTGGCAGACTTTCAAGTTTTTCTGACAGTGCAATTTACTATTAAAAGAAGTCTATCCTTACTGGTAGAAAAGTTGTTACCAGTCAGGTAAATTCTAAGAGCATAAAATTCTCAGGTCTTAAAATTTGAACAATATAACTTGTTTTGGGTTCAGGAAACATGAAAATAAATGAGTAACATGGCTTGACATCCTATTCTCATTTTAGGGTAGAAAATAGAAAAACTCTCTAAAATATCATCTTCTTTTGGATTAGGAATTTTTCATACCAGCCATGGTAAATGCATAATAGTGGGAACAATGACCCAAAGTTATCATTGTTCACCTGAATACACTTAAACTGGGGCTAGACTAAATTAATCTTAAATTATTTGTTAAACTTTATGAAGGCTGGCATGATTAAAAGGAAAAAAAGAAAGAGATACAAGTAATGGTATTTAGTATATGCTAGGATGGTTTCTCATGAGTTCCTGACTGTCAATGTCACTATCTTTGCCCTTTCTGATAGACAACCTGGGCAGCAGCAATTAAATATTAAATAATGTGCCCTTGGTTCCCACAAAAGGCATGATCCTGCCAGTGGATTAGATATACTTTACCATAAAGCCTTTAATTTCTGGTGACTGAATTTTTTGTACAATATTATTAAAAGTCTGCCATGATCTATTTCTTTCAAATTGCATGAATGGTACAGACTTTTGTTTTCTAGGAAGTTATATAACAAATCATAGGCCCATTTTCTGTGAAAAGTACCACATGTAAACTTTGAGATGTACATTTGTGTAAATTTTTACAATGAGTTGTGGGTAAAGTATCTCATTTTGTTCAGAAATTGCCAGAAATACATAGTTTGTGAGCAGTGTGCACTACCTTTGTGACATTTTTCTATTTTTAGCAYTTCTATGACAGAAAAGTCATCAGGCCAGAAGAAATTCTCTCAAACATTAGGCAGTTAAATTAATTCCAAAGTAGGGTTTGTATGTATGCCAAATAGCCTTTTTTTAGCTTCTTGGCATCTGAGCTGATATAGTGCTAAATCCAGAAGCTGCATCAAGATTACTTAAAACATAAGCACTTGCATTTTTAAGAATCCAACTCATGAATGAAGTACTGTGTAATGCTACCTTACATCAGATTTACAGAGAGAAAACTAACAATGTGTCTCCTCTCATTGCCTTTCATACTGGAAAAAATTTGTATTTGTGATGTTTATCTCACAAAATAATGCAAAAAGAAAGTAATTTTATGTACAATGGTCTCCTGTGACTCAAGCTTTACTTTTTAAAATTATCTTTTAATTTCATTTCTAACAGTGTGCAAGTTTTCATAGGATGTTCAAAATAGATATTAGCACCAAATAGAGAAAAAAATAATTCTGTTTTCTACATATTTTTTGCTGGCCCAGTGATTGGAAATAAATTAGTTATTTGCATAGAAAAAGGATGCAGAAATCACTCACCCATACCAAAATGTTATTGAAAATATATGAAACTGTAACCATTCAATTTAAGTCTGCATGGTGTGCTGCCCAGCCATTTCATAGCTCCATATTTTTCTAAAGACACTGTCTTTTCTTCACATTGAAGATGAAGTATATGAACATGTATTCTGCAGTTTAAAATACATAGACAGTTAAAATATCTTCAGCTGAAATGAAATTGCTTTCATGTTGCATTTTACCTGAACATTTTAAATAAATGGAGTAAAAACAGATACAGTGTCTTGAAGAACAGGATAATAATCTGCTTTCTATGGATTATACAAACTGCTGTAGGCAGTAAAGGGACATAATTAGAAATAAATTAGTAGCAAAGATTTCTGCTTTTTTTTTAATTTATGCAAAACTAAAGAAGGATTATGCTGAATACAAGTTCATTTTCTCATTTTGTAAGAAAAACATTTTCGTAGAACAGAATCACTTTCAAATGAATTTAAAGCATCTGAATTTGGAGCAGGAGGAAGTAAGATAGTAATGAGAGGAGAAAGGGGTAACATTTCAGGCAGGATTTCAGAATGTGCATAACTCTATGTATGWGGAATGTCAGTACCTGTAGGACGACTGAACCTGCCAAAAGCAGGAAACTATGAATCCATAATAGAATAAAACAAAGTTCATGAAGAGATTATATGTCAAAAGTAGAATGATAAATATCCAGGATCTGGAACAGGAAAAAGAGGAAAATTTCAGATTGTGAGCTAGAGAGGTTTGAAAGTGTGCATTAAGATTTGATAATGAGCAATGACCCAGCAGGGGAGGAAAAGGAGAAAAATCAAACCAGCAGGAAGAATGTGGGTAAGTGAAGAGGGTCAAAGTCAGAGSTGGATATGAAGGTTGTCAAAAGGTATAAAAATAAAAAGAATTCGCTAGAAAGAAAAAGGTCAGAGATGGAAAAATAAAAATAGTCTGTATGAGATACAATATTAGAAAATGTGGCAGAAATTAAGTAGAATCATGGATAAACACCTTTAAAGGAAGCAGTCAAACATGATAGGGCTGAAAGTACAGGAAAATTGATCTGGCTGAAGCATATTGTTTCAAAGAGATGCAGCTATAATCTGGGTTTTACAGTGCAAATAATTTAACAAATATTGTTCTTGCAGCAATTATTTCCTGCTGGACACCTTAGTATACCTTAGTATGTCTCTCTTCTTAGTGTTCCCCCATTGTCTCGTATGGTAGCATTGTATCACGGCGCTAGACAACCTGGCTTTGCTCTAAGTCACCATACAGGGACAAATAGAATGTAATATAAAATAAAAAAATAATTGTCCACTTTCACAAACACAACTACAGAGACTTTTTAAGACAATTTTCTTTTATGTACAAAAWCCAGCTCCTTAATACAGGTTGCACAGATGCATTCAAATTATTTTTAAAAATATTTTTAAAGCCATAGGAAGTTTTAGCCTTCACTCTTTGATAAAGAAAAGAATGGAATATAAATAATTCCATATTTGACACAGAAAGCATTTTGTTTTTCTTGTTTTCTGGGTCAATKTCTTGACTGGATAAGAAAGTGGTCTTGGAATCTGACAGCTGATAATAATTTTTTTTTTTAATCAGATCCAGTTTAAAAGTTTCATATGCACCAATGCAGTTCAGTAATCCTAAAAGTGAGGACTTTAGTAATATTGGGCTGTGTGTCCTGACAAAATATATTGAGCCAATAGAAATGAAATTGGTTTTTGAAGTTCACACTTCAAAATTTTTTGATGTTGAAAATGGTTCTTGGGATTTAAAAAGAGATGTTAAAGAAGGTCAGGTCCTTCTCTGCACAGCTACTCTCTAGCAGGCCAGCCYCCAACCTGTGCTGTTATTTGGGGTTATTCCTTCCCAGTTGCAGTATCCTACACTTGTCCTTGTTAAACCTCATTAGTTTATTCTGCCCAACTCTCCTGCCTAAGGTCCCAGCAGGAATGGCAGCACAGCCTCCAGGTGTATCAGTCACTTCCCCCAGTTTTGTATGACTAGCAAACTTTTTGTGGGTGCATTCATTCAATGCTTTTGTCCAGATCATTGAGAAAGATGTATCCCTAGGGAATGCCACTGGATATAAGGCTCTACATGAGCCAACATCAGGCCCCTGCTGCATTAGACAATTGACTGTCATTATGACAGGGGAGGTGATCCCTCCCTTCTGCTCAGTACTGCTGAAGCCACACCAGGAGCACTGTGTGCAGTTCTGTCTCCCCAGTACAGGAGATATGTCGACATTCTGGGCTGAGAGATTCAGGACCATTTAGTCATTTAGGAGAGAAAGCCCAGGGGGTCTTACCAGATCAGAGCCAGGCTCCTTTCAGTGGTACTCAATGATAGAACAAGAGTCAGGGAGCACAAACTGAAATATAGGAGGGCTCCCCTGAACATCCAGAAGCAGTCTTTTCACTTGAGAGGGTGTTTGATCTCTGAGCACAAGTTGTTCAGAGACATTGTGTAGTCTCTCACATTTGGAGACATCCAAATGCTATCTACACATGAGCCTGGGCAACCAGCTCTAGGTTGCCCTGCTTGATGGGGGGGTTGGACTGGATGACTTCCAGAGAACTTCTCCAACCTCAACCATTTTGTGTTTCTGTGATTCTGTGACATAGTGACAACATGTTGCAACATTTGAAGTGTAACTACTGTCAACAGCCACAGACTAAGTCAAATTATTTCTGTGACTACAACATATAACTAAGCTACAGCCAAGGAAAAATTATGAGATTTCACATGCAGTTTTAGAGGAATCWGTTTTCACATAGTATTTCTAGGTATCATTGCTTGCTGTTAGTGACAATAAGCTATGATCTTTCCATTATTTTTTCCTTTATGCCCTTCTATCCCAACTGTCACTCTTTGTGAGTCTTGCTATGTATGCAAAGCTAATTTCCATCTGGTCTGAAAATTTGTCACACCYACCATTAATTGCAAAACCCCACTTTGCATTTCTTTCTAAGTGTGATAGTTTTGTCTTCATCTTGTAACTTGTATTATCGATAAATTACATTCAAGATGAGCAACACACTTATAAGAGAATAATTTCTTCATCAATTCTTTCTTTGCAGTCTTTTCTGAGCAGATTTTTTCTGGGATTCGTCCACGCTATCTGAATGACAATGATATGGTATGATATGTTAAAGGCTATTTTAAGGTATGAAGTACCATTTGCTATTTACATAGCAAGAATTTAACTGGCCTAATGTTTATCTAAGCCAGTATTGAAATTTACCCAGCTTGCAGGTAGAGAACTGAGGGCTTGAAAAGTGCATAAACAATTTCTGTGCAGATCTCTGCCAGTCCAGTTATAATTATGACCTCAGCAAAACAGGCTATTTAAGTCTGTTTAGTCACAGAAGCAGTTCAAACAAAGCCAGTTTACTAGCTTATGCTCAGTATCACTCATAGCAGACATAGGTGCATCTACSTGAACAACTTCAGATTTCTATGTGCAGTGTTCTCAAGTCTCATCTCAAGAGAGGTCTCCTCTTAATGAGCAGAGATGCATGATTAGAACCAGACATTGAACACCACACTCAAACATTTTCCACAAGAGTTAATAACAAGACATTAATTCTATAATACCATCTGTAAGATCTGTCAATTCAGATTCTTAAATCATATCAAAAAGAGGAGAAGGGAGGCAAATGAAATTCAGTATTACATCTGGACTACTGCTTATGTACAATGACAGTACATAATACAGGGGCACTGTACATACATACAGGGGCACTGCTTCCTGATTGCATTTAAGGGCATGCTTAACTTTAGGAACTTGAGAAAATATTTGAATGTTCCTAACAACAATATTTTCCAAAATATTTCAGTTTTCACAATTCTATCACAGTTTACCCTGAGGTTGTCCTTTGAATGCAGTGAGCTGTGTCAGAATTTGGATGAAGACATGCCAATAAAAWTGGAATTAAAGCATCTTAAAGAAGAGCCATGAAGGCAAAAGATATATATCTGCACAAGAAAAATACAATGGGGGAGGTAATTGSGAAGAAGACTTTTCTTCTGTGACTTCATTTTACAAAATGTAACTTTCATATGTGGTCACTAACTGTCAGCTTTCAGTTTTTCCACGTGGTWAACTCAAACTTGGCTTCTGGTTCATGACAATTTTGATGATGTTCAAGAAAAATGTCTGCAAGCTGCTTGGAACACAGGAACTCCCAGATAGTATTTAGTAATCTGAAGTCCAGCAAATRTCAATTCATATTGAAAATCAAGTACAAAGAGACAATATGTCTCTTTTATTATTATTTCACTAWAAATTTGTAACAACTATGACCGTGCATAAGTACATAGAAGATATGGAGGTACAGTAAATTTTTAAAAAATCTCAAACTTTACAACTGGATTTCAGTCACATAAAACACTTTAGAAACACAATTACAACAATCATCACTTTCACTTCATTGTTATTTAGTACGACAAAATTATACTGACAAARTAGGGCGTATAAGTCAAATGAAAGTAATTAGAAATTATAATGCCATTCTTAATTAATTTTTGTAATAATAATACTTTACTCATGAATCTTTAATAATAAAGCCTAGTTTAATAAAGTGTCTTTGGTTTGTATGTTCCAATATTTTTCCCTATTTTTCTTTTAATTTCTTTTTAAATTTCTGTTTAAAATCACTAAAACTGCTATAAAATTCAAAATACAGAAACCAAAAGGCATAATGGCTATGACATTATCCTTTTTTTTCTGGCTTCTTTTGGATTATATAACTCACAGACTTAGACAACTAAATAATTTCCAGTTATTGGTGGAGATTTGGTTGGTTGATTGTTTTTTGTTAATTTCCTCTATTTAATGTAGTAGATAAYTTCTTATATGCATTACATGCTTTTTTATAATTTACTTCATTAATTTAGAAAGACATCCTTAGTTTATGCAACTGTGAAACATACAACAAAATTGCTGTTATTTACAAATGTAAAATAAAAATAGTTTCGCCTTTTTTCCTCTAATAAAATGTTTCTCTTTTCACCCACTCATTTCTTATAAGCACATAAAGCAAAGCATATTAAACAACCTGAAAGGAATAAAAAAATCTTTCTGATTTCTACATTAATCCTGAATAAATTCTTATCTTAGATTCTAAGTTGAGAAAAAAAGAATATAGAATAATCACTCTACGTTCAAAATGTTTAGTTCAAATGGATACTACCAAATTAATCACATTACAAAAGCACAATTATACTAAGACATCTTCATTGCTTTCAATGAAAAAGAAACACACACATAAATATGCCACTATTTAAAAAATTTACTTGAAAATAATCTAYTAATCTGCAACATAACTAATTTTAGAAAGTTGTTGCCATTTAGGGTAAAATCAGAAACAGTAATAGTCATGAACAGTTCAACACTAGGATAACTCAATTAGGGGGAGAAAATAAAATGTAGGTTTACAAAATGCTCATTACGTTCACTATTTTAAGTCAATAGTGTCATTGGGAAAGAAAAAATAAAGAAAAATAAGAGGTAATTTTAAACTGATAAGTTAAATATGAAAAACCATAGTTAAAAGCCAAAATAATTTTGAGGAGAGCAATCATTGCAAGTATCAAAGCTTTTAAGAAAAACGGAATAATTTCAAATATGAGAAAGTTGAATTTATTTATTCAGCACTGGTGTGGCAATATTTCAAGTGTGCAGTTTCGGGTTCTGCAATACAGGAAAGATAGAAATATATTAAAATGCTCAAAGAAAGATTGAGAGATGGTGAAGGGACTAGGGAGCATGACATAAGAGCAGCAGCAGAGGATTCTAGGCTAATTAACCTTACATAAAAAGAGACTGGGGAGTGACCTCATGACTGTCTAGAAATCGCTCAKGAGAGGAAGCAGAGACAGAGGTGATAATTTCCCCTTTGTGTCTGGTGATAGGACATCAGGTGATACCCTAAAGCTGTGTCAGGAGTTAAGGTTGGACAGTAGGATAATCCTCTTCACTCAAGAGGCTGGTCAACCAGTGGAACAAGTTTCCCTGGTGATGGCCTCAAGAATCATGTCAGCTTTCAGAAAGTATTTAGTCACTTCCAATCCAATCCATTCTATGATTCTATGATTCTGTCTCCTTTGGATTTTGGGGTTTTTTTTCCCCTAAACATCTATTATTTTTTACTCCACAACAACATTTTTAAAATGTTCATAATGTTGTAAGGAAGGCCTCATGGAATAGAGCTACAATCACTTCATTTTCTTCTAATTTATTTATATTTCTTTCTTGCTACAATTGTATCTTGGATCACCTCCAGAGAATTATGATCTCAAATTCTGGGTCCAGTTTACAAGAACATTTTAATTACAGTGTTAAGTGATTTCCTTTCCTGCCATTGATCTCAGTTATGATTGCAATTACAGAAAAAAAATCAGGTACATAATTATTAGTTTCTTGTGTCAGTGAGTCTGCTGATTCTAATTTCTGAGAATTCTAAAAGGATGAGTAAGCACACTAATGCTAATGGAAATGTAGTAACAACTGTATCCCAGCATCTGGAATGAGGAAATGTCCTTGAAAAGTAACATAGTCAATAACATCTATCCTGTAGAAATCAACATAGAAAAACAGAATCTGTTCTTACYCCTTGCAGCATGTGTCCAACATATGTTTATTATATGTTTATATTCTGAGAATTAATCGTTGATGATCAACCTCTTGTTAGAACATATCTGTCAGCAGYAGAGACAAGATGTGCTTGCAGAGAGAGAAAAAATCCCTGATGGAGGGAAAACTTACTAAAACCAGAGAAACAATTAAGAACTACTCTTTTATTAAACTTGTTTTGAATGATTTTCCTCCTTGCTTTTCCTTTTTTTTTTTTTTTTTTTTTTTTTTTTTCTGTCAAGGGTGCCCAGAGTTTTTCATAACGCAAATATTCATGAGTACACTTACCAGTTCCAGAAGCTTAATTTCTGTAACTGTTGATCAGCTTCAGATATGGAGAAGTGAAGAGTTAACCATAAACCCTTTCTATATGTATTAGTTTTATTTTTTGGGTGAACACAGATATATAGCTTTGACTATGAGCAAGCATGGGTTTTGCATGACAGTTACAGTGGGACAACAAGGAGTGTATATAAAGTCATCTCTCTACACATTCAGAGACAGCTGAAAGCAGTTCATCACTTCATATAAACYAATAACTTCTGGCTTCTGCTTCGCTTTTAGTTGTTGCAGAGTGAGCTCCCATCTGCCCACAATATTCCAGACTGACAAGAAAATATGTATTGCTTTTCTCATCAAAACACCCTGCTTGCTTTGTCAGCAGTGCACTTTTTCCTTGGGGCTAAATCAATTAGAAGACTTTAGTGGCATTTAAGCTTCTCAGCTCCAAACTGCAGTCTGAAGAACTTCATAGTGCCTTTTTCACAGGAAATTGCTCTATGTACCAGAAAGGAATTTCTGACTCTTTAGAGTGAGTGTCTGAGAGATGATAGTACTGCAATTCTACATTTTTTTCTGTGTCCTAAGGAGGTCTCATTATTAAACTTCTAATTGGAAAAAACAAATCCTGCTTGATCTTTCCAATCTCTTTTTTTYCCCCACAATTTCACAGAAGGACACATTAACATTGTTTTCTTTATGGAAATATAGAGGTAACTCCAGGTAACTCCCCTAATCTTTCCTGTTGACAACTCTATCAGCAGTGTAAAAATTTGGATAGGAGCTAACTGTTTAAACTCCTTTAATAGTTACAGTATAACCAGGTATCCATGGGAACTTTTTTGTTGTTATGCATTTGACTTATTTTAGRCAGCTAAATTGTGCTGAGATGATTAATGTTCTAGATATATCTATTTTGTTGCCTATGAACATTGTTTCTGTAAGTATATGACATTGAGATAACCACATGATAGGTGTCTAGATGAGAAGAATTATATTCCTGTTATTTTATCTGTCTTGGAAACATGATCCAACAAGGTTTGGGGTTTTTTTTAATGAGGTAACTATCTTGGAACAAATAATAACGAATTGTGGCTAGTGGGTAGTTTCAGTAATCAGAGAATTTTAATTTGTGTGCTGTCAGCAGACACTACAAGCATTTGCAGCTGTATAGGTCAGAAAACATCATGTGGCATTGTTAACTTGACTGTATTCTGTAGCTCTGGCTCAGAATGTTTGTGTATAGCTACCATCATAAGAAATATTTTTGCAGCTGAATTAAACCTTATTCAACTTAAATTAAAACACATGAAAAAAAACCCACAACTGTGTCTTCTATTGTCCCTAAAAACTTACATCATGATACCATGAGAAGATTCTTGGGCAGGAAGTTATGTGTAGGATCAAAAATAATTACACAATTTCACCCGAGGAACACAATTCTGTAGAGGTAAGAGCAGCAGATGTAGAGCACTAGATTTGATTCCAGATTCCTAAAACATTATTTCCCTGTGTTCTATAAGAATCATCTGGTTTAGTGCTTAAAACACACATTTTTTTATACATTCATTTTTAACTTGAATATTAACCTATTAGAGAAAAGCTTTATGTCTGAGGATAAAGCTGAGCTGAGTACACAAATCTTGTGAAAGAAAATTGTTGCAGTTCTTCAGATGTCTGTTTTTGGGGAGGACCAACTTTAGTGTTCTGCAGTCGACAAGCAAAAAATGTATGAGAATAGAATGTAAGTAAACAAATCATTTAACCTAAGAATATTGTTTTTCCTAAACTTTTCTAAGCTTGCTTCCCTTGAGGTAAGAACTGGTAACATAGAGAAAAAGATGCAAACTGAAAACTAGTGTAAGCTATTATCTAAGAATAAACATAAATGATAAGCAAATAGACATTTAATTACTTCAGTGTCATTAAGACCCAAAAAATTTATTTCATTCCTGAAACCAAATCATTCCAAGAAGAAGGAGTGCTAATTGAGAACAAACACAGCTTGTTTCCTCAAGRCATTCTTGTTCTACCTCACTTTTTTGTGAAGACATTTAAATATATAATTTTCATGTAAATCAAGAAATGTTATTTTTATATGGAATGCAGTTAGTGATGGCAGTGTTGCTGAAAATTAGACCTCCAAGTTGCATGCAATGTTATAAATATACTTTCCAGGCCATTATTATTCATTAGTTATTTAACTATTCATTAATTATTATTAACCAAACTAACCTAAGTTAGGTTAATGAAATKAATGATTTAATTATTTTTTATTTTATCAATGAAAATCCATCTTAGAGGCATATCTAGAACATGTGCAGTCTCCAGAAAAATGRAATCTGTTTCACAGAGTAAGATGCTATTTGATATTTACTTTCTAAGATTCAGTTATACATTTCTTTGCCCTTGTGCAAGGAAGCATCCATGTCCTATTGTAGCCTKGAACCTTAAGTTTTCCTCATGTTCAAATCTACCTACTTCCAACATTTTTAATTTTTAATTAGCCTTCATCACTTGGCATTATCATTAAAGAAGGCTATTAAAAACTTTCCTTAAAATTATYTGTGTTCACTCTAAGAATACATTGTTGAAGTAGTGAGATTTTTGCATGCTATCATAGTTCCCCAGGTACACCTAATCCAAACAACATGGATATTTCACAAACAAATTGAAAACCAGAAAGGAAAATAGTACACAACAATRATAATTTTTCTTTTTTTCATCTCTGTTTCTTACTAGATTAACAAAAAATGGTGGACAACTTTTACAAACCAGAAAACCTTTTCTCTTTCTTTAAGTACTATAATAAAGAAGGAATTAGAACTTTAAAGTTCATTACTTGCAATTCAGAAAGCAATACTTTCTGCTTATCTGATATCTGATTAATACTTTTCAAACGATGCTAGAAGTTCTGGATAATGTGATTAATTTTGATACCTGATATTATGACACATAGAAAGGGAAATGCAGCATCAGAAGTATTTGGTGGTCAACAGTTCTTTAAGGTAAAAAATGATTAGTAGYTTTTTTGTAAATGGTAATACTTTTCCACAGATCTTAGTGGTAAAAGAGAGTAACTGTGGACTTTTTACCTATGTTTTATCCCTTGATCCTGATAAAGTAAATTATGTAAATACATAGTTGAARGTTGCTGAAACTGATGATTTGTCTGTAGAGTGCTTTATATAGACCATTTCCACCTATAATTTAGGTTCAGGGAACTCATTGAAGAAATTGATTTTGACAGTAAGCTTTCCTCTTCCAGTTCTCCACTGTATGTCCTGGRTGATATTTTTTTATTGTCTTTCTGAAATAAAGGGATGATTCCTGCATCTGTTTTTTACGGGATATTCAATAGGAGAGCTGCAACATCTACTGAAAGAGTAAACTAACAAGTATTGTCTACCTAGGTTGTTTTGACACACCTACATTCTTGTATATCTTGAAGGAATGTGCTCATTTCTGTGCAGTATCAGATGGAAGGACAGTTTTCAGCCAATTGACATTCATCTTCTGACAATATTTGTACCAGCAGCTCAGTACAGCACACTTTAATTACCTCTGCTTTTACTTTGGATCTSTCCATACATTAGTAAGAACAATACACATTTGTTGGGGTTTGTTATTTTCTATTTGTATTGGTTTGTTCCAAGCTACCCCCTTTTTCTATTTGCCCTTGGTTCTGCCTGGTCTGCCTCCCTGATGCACCCCTCCCTGAGCTCCTGTCCATCTCCTCTGTGCCGTCCCCTGGCACCTGTCCATTTCCCTTAAACCTGTCCCCTTGTTCTGGAAAGTTCTCCCAGCTCTTCTTGGTGATTTGTTGTTACATGTTCTCCCCATTGCTCCCAGTTAATGTCTATCCTAGTTGTAAACACACCCCGATCCTTCTGATTGGTTTGTTGTTACTGTCCCTCCCCCTGTTAAAAGGTGTTGCACACCCCAGAGAGGTGCTCCTGGGGGCAGTCCTCTCTCAGGGTAATTTGCTGAGCTCAATAAACCCTGAGAACTTAGACCCCCAAAGGAGTCAGCCTCTTTTTCCAAYGGCAGCAGGAAGGTTTCTACCACTCTTGCACCCACCGGGGTCTGTGTGTGTCCTCGACCCACAGATCGTGGCAGGGTCGCCTCTGGGCAGAGCTAGCCCTAGAAGAGAGGGACCACCTGCACACATTCTACTCACATCTCACATATATCAGTGCTGTGTAGACAAAYGTCTTTTACCTTGTTTTTATTCTGCTGCTTTCTGATGCAATGAAACTAAATTTCTGTGTGGATCATTGAGCAATTCAGTGTCTTAAGACTTTCTGATCAGAGCTGCAACACAAAGATAATTTATAAACAGAAYCTAAACTATCAAAAATTGTTACCGTACAACTAGGAATCTGTTAATAACCTATCTTCATTTTGTTGTCTTTGGTTTTGGGAATCACACTTTTTTCTCTTCSTGTTTTCTGGGTTTTGCTCTTGTTTCAGCTTGAGTTTTCTTTTGTTTGGGCTGGTTGGTTATTTCTTTTTTGGAAAKGGAGCATTTCAAGTAAACTCAGTGGTTAAAGCCCATGATATTTTTTTCACTTCTAAGTCTCATGAAGAATAATTGGGGGATTTTGTCCTCCTAGATCTTAAGATATCAAAGAAGTAGGTTGACATTTAATTTAGAGGTTAAYTTTTTCCAAGCCCTCTGTATTTTCTTGTGATATTGTACATGGTAAAGACATATTGTAATACATTTCCTTTGATATTGRCTGGGCCCTGAATGTGTCAGTCTGTCCCACTCACCTTCCCACAGGACTGGCTGCCATGACCCTTGTCTGAGCTATGGTGTGCACTGATTCAGCCTCAGGAGATCTCTCCTCTCTCACTTGAATGTATAGAGGTCAAACCAACCCTGTCCATAAGCTAGAGCCAAGAGTCCRTGGCATACTCAAAAAACATCTGATTTTTTTTGTTCATTATTTATATCTTCTAGATAAAATGGAAAAAGTCRTGGTGAATTCCTTAACATCTTCAATATCTGAAAGAAGTTTTCAGTACRCTTTAAAATACACATAAACAGTTTCAAATATGAAAGGAACATTCAATATAAGTTCTTCCATGTTGTAGTGAGAAAATAATAAAGGACATATAACAATAGTTKGTACTTTGTGCCGTCAGATGCTCCRRTCACAAACCCATGCTGTTACTTTCAGACAGCCTGAAGTGCCCTCCAGCATAACACAAAAGACAAGRAGAATAGAAAATGCAGTTGGTCCAGTATTGACTTTAATAGGAAGTCATAATCCTTTGTGCTTAGGGGAAAAATTAATCAGATGAAAGTATTAGACAGACAAAGGCAAGTTTCTGAGTAAAGCAGTGACTGMGAAAGGTCATGAGTTTTAGTGTAAAAGTTTTTACAACCCCCACAAAGTTCCCCTAAAAAGCCCTGAAAAACACCTCAATTCCTATGTTTCAAGGGGATAGGTGTGATTTTATCAAAGTGTAAAGACACTGACATTTTTATCCTCAGAGGACCAGTTTCCTTGTGAGGAAGAATTTTCTGCCTGTGTCACTGAACCTTTTTCAGAAAAAGTTTTTCAAGAGCTGAATGTGTAGCCTTGCTTGAAAAAGTCTTACACATTTCATCTGCATTTCTGTAGACTACATGGCTTGGAGAAGACAGATTAAARGTCAATATTTGTTATTACAGGTCAKTYTGGCAGGAAATGAATGGCCATGATGTAATTCTTTAAGTAGAACTGACTGTAACTACAAATGAGCACCGGATGCAGTCCTGATAAAGAGCTGGCACTGAGTTACTTGGTGCAAGAAAGAGTGTGTTATAAYTGACAGTGCAAACAACTGAGATTACTCCCATTCTTTTCTCTGTTAAATGTCTACTACARCATTAAATGCTTGGAGTGATTAATTGGACATTAAGTATACTAATTGTCATAGTAAAGAAGCAAAGTTATAATTTCTGAAAAAAAATTAAAAACCCMAAAAAATCCCAGAAAATAGAATTGTAATTAACAACTATAAATAAGTACATGAAAGACATTAATTGCAGACTGCAATTACTAGACTCAGTCTCCTCTAGACTGAATAATCCATGTGCCTTCAACCAYTCCTCATACGGCTTCCCTTCAAGGTCCTTCACCATCTTTGTAGCCTCCTTTGGACACTCTCCCATATTTTAATGTCTTTCTTGCATCACGGTGCCCAAAACTGCTCCCAGCACTTGAGGTGAGGCTGCCCCAGTGCAGAGCAGAGCTGGACAATCCCCTCCCTTGCCTGCCTGGTAATGCAGTGCCTGATGCCCCCACAGGACAGGGTTGGTGTGTMAACACTGGCACAGAGTAGGAATCAATACACAATTGAAATGTTATACGTTGGAGAAAAATATATATATATAATATATACCTAAAATTCTCAGCTTCTAGGATTCCAACAGTAACTGGCTTTCTTGAAGCCGAATCTTGAGAATTCTGTGTTAGGTGATACAATTTCCATGTGTTGTGAGCATATGTCTCTTCATTGTTGACTCCCTTACRTTGTTTTGCCACAACCTTGAATTCTTTAATCTATTTGCTTTGATTTTTATACAGATATTTCAAGTATTTTTAATTCAGATTGGTAATATCTGATGGTAGTTACGTTGTGATTAGCTTAAACTCAGAAACACATGGCAACATAAATTTAAAAAAACAATTCATGTGTAACTACAAACAAACATATAATTATTCAAAGTAATAAAAACCTAAAGTTTCTGTTAAAATCAATACAACCTTCCCTGAACTTTGCAATCCTCTTAACACAGTCATGTACTGGACTTTTATGGAAAAATTATAATTAAACTGGATTAAATGTATGCATTTGTTTTATTTGAAGATTACTTCACATAGTTCCTGTTTTCCATTGTTCTTCAAGTGTAAAAGAAATTTTGAATAAATCTGTTTTCCCTGATCTTCCACACATTGTTCTTCCAGGTTCTTWGAGCACTCTGTAGTTAGAACTACATTATAATGTAAAGATTTTTTTTACTGCAAAAGCTAGATGAATTTCCAAGGTTGTAAGTTTATATACCTTTAGAGAGAGATTTCACTTTCATATTTTGACAGTAAATAATCAAATCTGAACAGATGACAATTTGGACTGATACACTTGCTTCAAAATGAGATATTCCAGCAGAACTGGCTTTTTTGCAAAGTATGTTTTTGGACGAGTAAGATTTCAGTAAGAATGAAAATTGAATTGACATTCTAGATTTAGTGACTCAGAATTAACATACTTTTAAATTCCCATCAAAGATAAACTCYTATAGTACTGTGATTTGACACTGGCTATCGCAATATATAAAATAAAGGCTTTTGATACTGGATATCACAATATTCTTGCATCCAAGTAAAGATACTACRGTTTGTATGTGTGATCTGGATTAACAGAAACCACTTCATATGGTTGGATCAGGGAGTTGTAGTTAATGGCTTGTGCTCTGCCTGGAGGCTGGAAAGAAGGAAGCAGAGCACTGCAGGAGCATATGCTGAGATCCGTGCTACATAATGATTTTATGAATAACCTGGAATTGGCAACAGAGGACACTCTCATCAACCTCGCAGACAACATCAAAGTGAAGGGAATATGGCTGGTATGCTCAAAGGGAGATTGTCAGCTGAAGGGACACAGACAAACTGAGGGAATGGGCCAAAAGAAGCCTTATGAAGATCAAGCAGGACAGATGCCAAATCCTGGGATTGCGTGGGCTATCTGCACAGCTGGAGTGTTGCTCTGGGAAAAAAAAAAAAAAAAAAAGGCACTGAGCTTTGTGTCAGACAGTGAGCTGGCATGAGAGAGCACTGAACCTCATAGCTGACCCTGGTTTGAGCAGACAGCTGAGCAGATAATCTCCAGAGGTCCCCTCTGGTCTGAACTATCCTGTTGTCTTCCAGTGGTGAAATGAATCTTAGTTGCAAAATAACTCTGAGGAACACACCACCTGTTTGTTTTCTTTTTGCACAAAATGAGGACTGTGGGTATATCCCCTGTGCTGAGCTTGTGAAATCATTGCATTTTCACATTTTTTGAGCACCTACTAGTACATTTTCATATGTATTCAGGAGGTCCATGAAAATCCCAGGCATAGGAACRATCTTGGGCTTGTATTTAGGATCTGAAAATAACAGCAAATTTAAAGAGGAAGTTTACTGCCTATCACCATCACAACAAAAGAGAAAAGATCATAACTGCAAACATTGTGACAGTGTCCAGCACTTTGGGGCAGTTGCAYTATTTTAGAGAAAACATGTTCCTTTATGCTTATATGGAGATTTGCTATATAATTTTCACAACCTAATATTTTTGTGATGAAAACTATTTTGATTGATCAAATCATCATGGTGTTTTCTAGAAAAGGAAGCAAGAGAAATAACTCACAGACCAGGTAAGAGAATAGTTGGGTGGAAAATGAGCATTCACTTTTATGTGCAGTTATTCACTGAAGGGGACCATTACCTGAAAATTATTTAGATGTCCAGAAATGCATAAAGGGAAATACTAAATCTCTTGTAATCATTCAATTTTGTTCTTAGAAAAAAAAGTCTACAGTTTTTTTCCTCTAATTCAATGAATTCAAATTCAAATGAAAAGTATTATTTTCTTCCACAGAAAATAGGTGTCAGAAAYTGTCTCATTATTTTTATTTTCGTTATTATCAAAAACATCCAGCTGTTAAACCTCGATAAAAAAAGTAAAACTGTTGAGTGCTATATATCTGGGAGTTTTGTTTGGCTTAAAGAAAGATTCAATGTCTCTAAGAAAATGTGATTTACATGAGTGTATTCCTCTGGGGTTTTTTTCTGTACCATTCCATAGAAAATATGATCTCTCTTCTTCATAATAAAATTCAGAGGATATTATTTTATGTAAAATAGTTTTTAGTTGTTTTCTCATTGAACAGAAGAGTCAAAACTATTAACAAAAATTCATTTGAGGGCACCAATCCACTGTCTTCTCTTCAGCAGTTACAAAGCAGCAAYATCCATTCTGACTAATTTTCTAGAAACTGATTTAGGCTTAATAGTGTCAAGGCTTGGGATATTTGGGATGGAGTTTTTTTTCTGCCTTGTCAATAACTGTTCACCACCATTCCTGCTTTCTTAATGTATAGTAATACTTAGCTTAAAAGCAGCATTTTAACATTCTGGAATTAACTTTCCCATCGTTTSCACCTGTTWASTCTAGGTTTATGCTTTGAATATCTYTTSTGAWTTACTGYGGTTAGAGTGATAAAAATGGTGTGAGACAGCTGTGAAGTTTTCCACCTCCATCTTCAGCTGTACTTGGACTTGACGTGTATTTTTCTGTCTCTGACGGCTCCTTGCCTGGTGTTCTGAGACTTTTCACCATCAATAGGTTCAAGTTCATGGGCATTCTGGGGATAGTGACATACATATAACCATACTAAACAATCCTGGTATTTCAGACTAATCAAAGTATTTTGTGACAGCTTGCTCTGGAGTTTTATATCAGTATTGATTTTGTGCACTTTCAGCATAACAGGCTGCCAGTCATTAACTTTTGCAAACAAATACTACTCAGCAGCATATTTCTTCAAAGTTGCAGTACTCCTTAGGGCTTGTTTGCTCTGAATAATGCTGCAGTTGGTCTAATTATGAAGAATCCTTCACTGTTGTTCTTTATTGAAAGGAGCAAATCTGGAATGCCCTCTAATTTTCCTGTCAGTGATAGAAATATTTTTCTTTTTTCTTTTTTTTTCTTGGTCAGTAAATAAATGCCAATGAGTATGCYGTGACAGAGCTTTGTAAGAAAAGGCTGATAACGTGAAGAAATTTAGTTTCCTTAATCAGGAATTGTATCTGTTTAGATCCTGATTCCCATCTTTTTCTATCCACRTGCTATTTTCACAACTCCTGAACACCCTTCTTACTTAGCATACTGGGACATACTGGGAGAGATATCAAGGTGTGGATGTGTGTGTAACGGTAGCTCTCAGAAGGAGCTCCAGATGGCAACACCCAAAGGCTATCACAGATYACAGAATATTCTCAGTTGAGAAGGACCCACAAGGATCATCAAGTYCAACTCTGTAGTGAATGGCTCATAGGGTGATTAGAACCCACAATCTTGGGGTTATCAGCACCATGCCACTTGGCAYTCCRCAGCTTGGTAAGGGGTAGTTGCKTAAGATGCAAGTAGATTCACCTACATATAAATCATGAAAGCCTTTTGAGGTGGATCATTTGTTCCTTTTGAYAAGGCTTGTCCACCCCCAGTCTGTTGAAAAATATAAGTGCTAATTGTAACACTGATGGATTTGGGGAAGAGTTTACTGCTGTCTTCTGTGTTCTYCACAATTAATTAGCTTTGAAAYTGAGTAAGATGTAGGACTAATCTGTAAATACTGTCAGGGTATCTGAAAAATATGAGGAATAGAGACCTATTAATACTTTSTTCAGAGAACAACTGACATACCTTCAACATAAATAATGAAAGCCTGTAAGTAATATGAGACACTTTCTTKTCAGTTCTGTTTGAATTAGTCTGCACAAAGCATCAATGAGCAGACATTCTTAAGGATGMGATGAGAGGTAATAGAACTGGTTCGGCTAGTAAACAAATATAAATTCTGGAGAATGTGCATTTGARTTCCATTTAAAAAAGAACTGGAAACAATAGCAAGGTACAAAAGGAAGGGCCACGTTTAGAATTATAAGAAATGTTCTTAGTTCATGACAGACTGATTTCCAGCCTCCTGCTCAAAATGCTCCAGTATAACTTAAAAGTCAGCATTTGTGATCATAGTGAATTGTAAGCAATATAAGAAACATATTGAAAAATTTTGCCTAATATTCTTCAAAAGCCAACAAAATATACAGTAACATTCTGTGATTCCAGAGATCACTCCCTCCAGTGATATTTTCTACTTTTGATTTATAAACCAGGACATACTTAAGTTTTATTTTTGATTGATTGTGTAATTAAGCCAGGTCTATATAAAAGGTACTAATATAGTCTTTAGACACAGAGCTTTTAAAGATTACTTTTATTGATTAAATTTGGGGGGGGCGGGGCAGGTGTATGTGGTTTTTGTTGTTTGGTTGTTTGCTTTGGTTTTGGAGTCTTTTTCTACCAGAAAGCAGGTCTCTCTGCCCTAAATGTCTTCCAGTAACTTTCTTCCTAAACTCAGATAAATAAGAACAAAATAGAATGATAGACATAGGAAAGCAAGGTTTTAGGAAAGAGGAAGTCAGCATGAGTTAATATGAGATAATAAACACTTAGCAAATAATTTTCTCTCAAAAATTTTGTATTTAATTCATCAAATGATTAGCTGTAATAAAAATTAAGAAAACAGTAAGATGGTCCGATYACTTGAATAACAAAATTACTACTGTTCGATATATGTGTTGTGACATATTTGTTACTAGAAATCCTACAACTCCTATCATTATTTTCTAAGAATTATTAACTAAAATTGGGCCATCTGGGGGTACAATCTTAAATTAAGTGTTTATTTCCCTATATTACCTTTTTCCCTTCCAGTTTCACTTTGCTTATTTTCCTGAATTTTTAATTARTTATTTTGTTTGTGTTATCATTTTATTTAAAGAAATGCAACAAATATTYTATTGGCCTCATATTAAAATGAAAAGTTTAAAGAATAATTTTAGATATTTCTTTTCCAAATTCTTACATTAAGCTTAAAAACCTTACTTCTGTTATTACAGTTATTATCATATAAACTGATTTCTACCACAAGTATATAATTATTAATGAAATACATGTCACAGATTTCAAATGCCTCAAAAAGAAACACTTTTTTGTAACTAGTCACCTTATGTTATGAAACATGTATTCAATTAATTTTCATACATGGAAGACACCAGTGAAAGACTTCATGAGTAAACTAAAAGCGGCTTTTTCCATGTCATGGATTCACACTWTTCTTATTTTTTTTTCCTTTGTTACATGAAAAAAAAAGAACGTCTTTAGTGAAGCTTTCTGGCTTCTGAGACAAAATTGAGTATTMCATTAACACATTGAAAAGGACTTTGTTATGTGAATGGGTCTGAGAGTTTTTTAATGTAGAGTTCTAGTTCTTTTCATTGTAGAAGAGGTAAAATGCCCAAATCAGATAACTTTACAATGAGATCTGGGGTGTTTTTGATTTACAGCTGTTCAGTTCTTAGACTTCAGACAYGAAATTAGAAATTATTATAACTCATTTCAGGCATAAGAAGACCAATGTGTGGGGTAGGGTGTAACACAAACATCAGATTAGAGCAAGGGGAATTCAACTTTGCTGTCCAACAGTGGCAAAATTAATTCATTTTCACCAGTCAGCATTCTTAAGAGTCCCATAGCTAATGAGTGTTTGTCTTGAATGTTCAGCCTTCATCCTTAAGGGTAATTTATGTAGTTTATGAGGGGAAGGGAGGACTTTGTGAGCCTTACCAAGACCTTTGAGCTCATCTCTTGACATCTTTACCAGTGTATATGACAGTAAGTAGGAAAAACTTCAGACAGAATTTATGTATTAAAAGTCTGAAAAGTACACTAACATTACTTGAGATATTTAGGGAAGAGATTTAAAAGTGTTCTATTTGTTTATTTCTCTTATCCCCTTTTTATTATAGTTATTGTTTTATTTTGCTATTCTCTAAAAAAAAAAATGTTTCAATGCATCAGTACAGTTCACATCCAACTTCATTATGTTTTTCTGCTCCAGACTTAAATCCTATCAAAAGTTACTTTAGGTCACTTCCTACTAAGGAGCTGAGGAAAAATAATTGGGGTCATCAGACATTTTTTACCTTGTAACTATGTTAGTTTTGCATTTCTTACTTTGTTATTATGGTTTCTCCACAGGTCTTTCACCTAATCACTACCTATTCATTTTTGAATTCCATCTCATCCTCATACCTTTTCATTCATTCCTCTAGTGTCCTGCTTTTCCAAGTTTATAACAAAAAGTCTTGACAATTTGCAATCATTTGCATTTGCATCCTTGTCATGTCTACTCTCCRGCTGCACACCCAATGTAAATGAAGGACTGGCAGTAGTGCTGTATTTGTTGTGTGAAATAACCTCTCCTCAGCATTTTCGTAAGAATCCCTCCCCCACCATGAACACGCCCTTTTCTTTTTTTCCTTTGTTTTCTACTTTATTTTACAGAACACCAGACTGCTTCCATTGTGTGTTTGYATCCCTTTTTCCAACTGACCTATTTTAGGTCATCCCAGAAATACCACTGCTTACTTGTCCCTTTCAGGCTCATACTGTAAATTTTTCCTGATTTTTAAATGGGCATAGTAAGGCACCTGGGCTCTTAACAAATATTATGTTGCATCTCTTGACTTTACTGCACATGGCTAAARGCAGATGAAAGCAGAAACACCACTGGTCACTGACCAGTCTGTTTCATATAATGCAGTCATTCAGCTGCTGATGCTGTACACAGGAAATGGAGAATCTGTTTATGGCGTTTCCCATAAGGCATTTAAGACCTGCCAGGGAACTGAAGAAGAGAGGAGGAGAGGACACACAAACAGAAAGTTTCCTTCCAAAAAATGTTGTCAAGAAATGATTTGTGGGGAGCAATGAGCAGAAAATTCAAAGTGAATCGTTCACTGCTGAATTCAGTCTTCTGCTTTCTTTCTGCATGCAGCCTTTTTCTTATGATGTGAAGCTATTACTTGCTGAATTTTTAGTTGTTCAATTTGTTCTCAATATATTGTAGCATATTCTATTGTACTCAATTGAGATGTGATTTGTGCTACAATAGCTGAGGTCTCTTGGCATTGTTAATTATAAGTGTTCAGAATACACACAAACCAAAGAAACCATGAGCTTTAATACTTTTGTCACTACAGATATTTAAGAAAAATTCACATTTAGGCACAATAAAGGAATGTTGGAGAATTTCTTCTTATGCAAAAACATTTTGATCACTGGATAATGACTAGATCACCRTATGACTTATTAGTAAGGTAAATTRTATGCCTGTATTCACTTAGATATTGTAGATCCACATTTTTGATATTAGAGATAAAGACTAGGATTCATATCAGCTRGGTTCAGGGTTCCAAAGAAGCTAAGGAAATTGTCTGAGCTACTCCTCCATGTTATTTTTATTTTTCCATATTCCTTCATGAATGGAGAGAAAAACCAGATGATTTATCCCTAAGATATTAGGCACCTACCTTATCATGGAATCAACAGCTCTCTGAAAACAGCAATTCATTTCCACTAAAGGAAGTCTAAACAAAAGCTGACATTTAAAGCATGTACCGCTGTTCAGCTCTCTTAATTCTGTTCCAGGCGACCCACTTCTTACAGAACAGAGAATCAACCTATATAAATTAATTGTTTATGAATACTTCAGAAGATTTACATTAATATTTTTACAACGCTTTTGAACTTTCATAGATTTCACACATCAAAGGTCCTATGACTTCCTGAAAGAAGGGAGTGGTGAGGAGGAAGAAGTGTTAAAAGTAGGCACAGTCTGTTCAGTAAAGAACATGATGGGGTCAGGCACTATAGCTTATCTACACAAACTAGTACTACTTTGGAAAAGAAAACTTTCTTTAGGCAAAAGGGCATTTCTGCAATGAGATTTATCGATTCATTTCAGGAATTTTATTTTTGTTTGGTTTAGTTTTGTTTTTGTTTGATATGGTGAACTAAACCATAAATTGCTTCAACCTATTTGATAGAGCACCTAGCTGATAAACACTTACTTAGCTGTAGATTGAAATCACAGGAGATCATTGAAAAAACAGAACAGGAGATTCAGGAGTGATATGTAGCTCCAAGAATTTCCAAAAGACTCTTTTAAAACTGATCACCAATAATACTTTCTTTGATTGTTTACCCGCTACCATGCTGCTTGTGGAAATAGTGCAGTCAGGTGATACATGTATAAAGATTGCAGCAATGTAAGTATTTTAAAATTACTTACATCTAGAACAATAATTATATATATATATATATATATATATATATATATATATATAATTTTTTTAAATATAGTTGAGCAGTTTTGTGGGCACCAACGTGTCTTCTTGTATTTTTGAATAAATATGTGAGCGACATAAAATGAAATTTAAACAGTGAACAAATTATAATTTGTATTTGTATTTAAATTCAGGACATGCACAAGCATAATACATAACTATCAAAACCAATGTTTTCTAATTACCCAGGAGTCCAAAGTGGACTGTTTACTTAATTTACTTTTAATCACTTTATTTTGGATTTTCTCAGCTGTATATGTAAATGACATACACAATGTCACCTCTGTTATAGATGTGGGTGAAAGAAGGAAAACTATTAATTGATCTTTGGGCAAAATTGATTCCCCCAAAGCAGTAGGCTTTAATTTGAGTCTATACAGAGAAATAAAGTGAAACTACGTGTCAGTTCTTAGTCTTGAAGTTGTCACATGCAGAAGGAAATAGTAAAAAGCAAGCTGAATTCTTTTAATTTTGGTTATACAATTCTGAAATAAATGGAGAACCTACATTTTGATTAAATAAAAATACAAGTAGGCTAAATATATTTAAAATAAGCAAAATATCTACAATAATAAAAAAAAAAATCACCTTTCAGAAATACTATATTTAGGACAGATAAATGAAGATAAAACTTTTTCCCAAYATACAACACACCCATATTACCAGAAAAGAAAGAATTCATCTGGTTAGTGATTCTGGAAATAACCATCCAAATACAGTAAAAGTGGTTTATGTACATATAATAAWTATATTTATTCTAGAAAACCAGTGAATTTTCCAAAGAAAAACCTACTTTATTTTTTCTATTATGAAAATAAAAAGTCTAACACCTTTTATGGCAAGAAATTCATGCTTTGTGCAGGAATGTATTTTCAGTTTGCACAACATAGAGCCTAACTGACCCTGAACTTCCTTGGGGTACTGTGCTGTTCCTTCTAGACAGTACAGTTTATTTTAATTTTTTTCCCATTAGATTTGCATTTGAAGAACATTGTATAAACCAAGACAATTCATAGGATCATAAACTCTTCTGGTGACAAAATGAATTATGATGAAGAATACAATAATYAATTACTTTTCTTATTGTGATGCAAATATAACTACAAAGTCCCCAGTATATGTAGAAATATCAAATTCAGATAACTCTCTTATTTTGAGACACACTTTGGCATAATCAGCTAGAATGAAATTACTTGATGGCTTTACTGCTAACTGTGAATTATCTCTAAAATAATTTCTTCATTACAGCTCTGTATCTATTTTCCTCTTTTTACCCCATTTTTTCTTTTTTAGAAGGTAAAAAGCAATAATAATAAAAAAAAAGCCATACAGTGATTATAAATTGATGTTCACATATTTTGGCTGAAGGTAGCCTGACAGAGGGTAGTAACAGCAAGCAAACTGAAATAAYGTAGAAAAATATTTATTAAGCTGTGATGAAAAGGTTTAGATGACCCAAGATTAGTAATCTATGTTTTCATCATTGATGGGATTTTAAAGTGAACAGCTAAACCCTGCCCAAATGCTTATAATGATATTTAATTATCTTCATACATGTTTCAACCCAAGTTACCCTTTATGAAAAAATTAACACTTTTCTTAAAAGGAAAAATTAGATAACCTAAAATTTGACAAGATTTAATATTTCACTGTTAAGAAACAGAAAAACAACGTAGTAAACTACCAATTACTTCACATAGCTTTGAGTATGTCACCTGGGCTCACTTTGAAATATGCCAAGATATATATCAGAAATAAGAAAATTATGCACACCCCTGGATGGACAAACCCTGCTGACAGGGTCCTAGGGGTTATAGTAGTTAGAAAATTTTATAACATTAGTCTGAGCAGACCAGAATGCAAGAAAAAAGTTAGTGAGGCACAAGTGGTGGGTAGCTTGCAACAAGCTCTGTAGTTTTACCTAATGTTWCCAAATCACAGCCTGTAGACCACATTCAGCAGCACTCAAAATACATCAGAAGAGTGGACTAAAACAAACTGAATTGATATCAAAAGCTGAAATGACTGTAATTTTGCTACAGAAAGAAGAGACTAATCTGAACTGTGTTTTATACAGTTGAGTTTTATACAGTATGAATGTTTGTAGATGTGTTTGTGCATTTCTATGTGAATGAGCCAGTATGTGTGCATGAATGTGTCTGGTCAGAGGGAAACATGACAGGTTAAGCACCTGTCARGAATTCATCTCTGACCTGTCCTGTGCATTGTGTCTTTAGCATGTCTATACTAAAGGAGATACTTTAATTTCAACAGCCTTAGCTGCATGAGATTTTTTTTCTTTTTCGTTTCATTAGAAAATGAAGGCCTTACTGCTAGAAGGAAAAAAACTAAAAAAACAAATTGGGCATTTTCAGGTATCCCAGCATGCTTATTGACTTCAATGATTTCAATCTGATATAATCATATATATAATCATTGCTTGATGTAGACCTCACTTAAAACTAGATTGTATCCCTGTATATTTTTTTCCTTATTTACAAAAATGAAAAAGGTAATATTTTATTGACTGTTGTAAATAAATATATTAAAAAGGACAGATATCAAGACAACCATTAAGTAAGAAGCTGATGGAATTTATCCCCTCAGACCAATCAACATGGTTACAAACAGCTCCACTTTGCAATGAAAAGTCAGGTTGTTTCATGTTCTGCCAAAATTATGGTATGGCAAATGGCTGATCATTTAATAAATCAGGATCTTTTGGAAACCTTCCTAATAGAGAAAATACCATCAATTTGGATATGAAAGTATTTCTAAACATATTAGACCCTTACGCAAGCAGACAGAAAAGGGAAAATAAAAGGCAAAAAACCCTATAAATCCCAGTATGTAAGAATTCTACATGTCTTAAACTWGGGCTGGAATCTGTACATTTTTATGTGAAATCCATTGCAGGAAATGTGTTTCTTTGAGTATTTTAAATTCAGATAAGCGAGTTTAACAATGAATTGTCTCAAATTGAGCATGTAGAAAAAGCAAGAGGTCAACTTAAGATAATTTTTGTAGAAGAGTTATTAAGTTGTATGCCTTCTTTTCATGCACTTATTATTTTTGTTCCATTTTTAAATTATTAGATGTCCCTAATTGCTAGAACAAGGAAAMCTAGAAAGGTGTACTAGAAAGGTGACAAGTGAGTTAAAGTATAAAATGTACAGCTGGATACATGGTGGTGACAATATGCTTTATTTTACTGAAAAAAACCACACCATTTTCCACATCAATGTGGTATCTGCATCAGTTGCCACAGTAGTCATCATTTACCTTACCTGACATCCTGTCCTAAGAAATCAAGGGCACTTTGCAAGGCCTGAGAATCAGACACATGTGAACCTCATGAAGTCCAAGTGTTAAGTCCTGCTCCTTGGTGGGGACAATCCACAAAATCAATACAGACTGAGGGATGAATACATTGAGATCAACCATGTGGAGGGCTTTGAGATACTGGTAGATGAAAAGTTAGGTATGAGACAGTATTGTGTGCTTGAAGTACAAAAAACCACCTCTATCCTGGGCTGCATCAGAAGAAGTGTGACCAGCAGGTTGATGGAGGTGATTCTGTCCCTCTACTTCACTCTTGAGRCCTGGAGTGCTGCAATCCAGCTCTGGGGCTCCAATATAAAAGGTTGTGGATCTGTTATAGCAGATTTAGAGAAATGCCACACAAAAATACATCAGGGAGCTGCAAACACCTCATCTATGAAGGCTGAGTTGTGGATGTGCGAAGAAAAGGCTTTGGGAAGGTTTTATTTCAGCCTTTTAGTACTTAAGAGGGGCGTATAAGAAAGATGGRAATTTTCTACCAAGGGCTAGAATAATAGGACAAGGTTTTAAACTAAGACAGGTAGATTATATTACACATAAGAATAACATCTTTTGTTGTGGGGGTGGTGAGGCACTGTGGTTAGGGTGGTGAACCTGCCCAAAAAGGCTGTGCATATTCCATTCCTGGAAGTGTTCAAAGTCAGGTTGGATAGGACTCTGAACCACTTTGTCTTATGGAAAGTGTCTCTGCCCATGGAGGGCGAGTTTGACACGGTAATGCCCTTTGAAGGGTAATCCAAACCAATCTGTCATTCTTRTTATTATTTTCTATTGATATTTTTYTCTAAAAGCAGGTATATTGTATCACCTAAATCACTGTTCTGGGTAGYAGTTGCAAATTCACATGAAATTTTTTAAACATGCATAGCTGTTTTAGGGCTTCTGTACCTTTGCTGCGCTTCTACTGATGGTCTACATCATGGGCTGTCTATATATTGTCTATATTGTCGGTACACAATATCTCTAAACCAGCTGATCTGTGAATTTGTCAGCATCGATACTCATTTTCAATCTCTTGCTAAACTTACTTAATACAAATCTAGTATTCTGGATTCAAAATTTTTTTTTAAATTTTTTAAAATTCTATTATTTAGTTTCTAATATGGTATATTAACAGACAAAATTATGCTTTGTCTCTTCAGCCTAGTAGTTGTCTTTTCTCTTACTGCTCCCTTGCTGACAGCTGCAGCCAGCCTGGCATGCAATTGTAGAGTATATATGCAGTATCTGGTGGGGTAACAACATGAGTACTCGTTCTGGGATTCCCTGGCATATGAACTATGTGTTACTTCTGAACTGTTTCGAGCAGAAAAAAACCAAAAAAAAACACCAAAAAACCCCCACAAACACCAAACCAGTTCATTTTACACATATTCAGTATTTTTGTTTAGTTTTCCTTAAGTTATATATCATCATTTTGTTTAGTTTTCCTTAAGTTATATATCATCTCCATTAACTCTGCCTTGTACCAGTAAATATACCAAGTATATTTACTTGTCTTTTAGACTGACATTTTTTTCTCTAGGGCCTGAAGAACACTACTGAACTTTCTCTTGAAATATTTGTTTTAGCCTGAGATCTGGATTAGGAGTAAGTACAATGAAGTCAAAGAGCTATACCTCTTTGTGCACTCAGAAGACGTGTTTCTCTCACAGTTGTTCAAGGTTATATAGTAAATTAGGTTACTTTWTACCATCACTCTCATCTTTGCCTCCTTATTGCTGCAGAAATTAGAAAGYCAATAAAGAATGAGGCACCAAAGTGTGGGAAGAGAAAAGGTGTAGTGGAAACCTTGGAAATTCCAATAGGCCTGACTTGTATATAAAGAATCATACACACATATTTCTCACATAGAACTTTTTGCTATAGGCTCTCAAGATGATGTGTACATGTTAACCAAATCATTCTAATATTATGAAATCAATTCTGTATGCTCTTGCAGTTTAATGCATTGTATTAATGGTATGCAGTATTATATTGCCCTGTGTTGCAAGCACAATGGTGCACACAACCTTTAGATATCTAACAAGTTAGGCTTCAAGGTGACCAGAAATGGCATAGGGGATTGTTTTTTGGTGCTTCAAGGGTTTATTTGTTTATTTGTTTTCACAAAAATTCCTATTTACAGAAAGTGTCCATTTTTCACACTTGATATTGAAGAATTTTAGTGTAAAAAAATCTGTTAAAATTAGTCACAGCTTAAGGTTTTCAAGTTTGAAAAAATTATATCCATTCTGTAACTTTTGCATGCTACACTTTCTAGATTTATGGCATTGTGATGCTTTCAAGCACAGTGTTTCAAATCTGGTTCAACTGAGTTGTGTTTACTACTTATGTAGACAATGACATCCTGGCCTTCAGAACTTCCAAAATCATGTTCAGTGTTGAATACTGAACTCATATTTTTATTTTGGAGATGRTTTAGATATAACTATTATCTAGTGGCCTCAAAGGAAATATCTGTAAAACTCATGTTCATTTCTTTTTCACTCAAATTAGACTTCGGCTGAAAAACACCTTAAAATACATTCATTAAAATATTGTTTGTTAGCTAAATAGCTGGGATAGTCCAGAAATTAATAAGACTGAAAACATTCTATATACCATATAAAAATATAAATAAAATATGTATTAAAATACAAATAAAATACAAATAAAAATACATTTTATCTTGCTCAATGTTGTGCTTGATTGCACATAAATTACATAGGATAACACTGTCCTGGTTATGTCTTGATGCATTTTATTTTTATGAATTACATTAAAAATCTTTTCTGTAAAATGCAATGTGTATCTGTGGAACTGTGTGCAGTTTGATGSTGTGTTTTATCTTCCTTTACTTTGGGTGTTAGGAAGCACAGAGCTGAGTTATTTGCCCARACAGAGGATTCCCCATTAAGGTTATCCTAGAAATGACTGTGGCTCTTYTGAGCATTTAAGATATGCCATTTTATGGCGAGAAAACAACCTAGTAGTACACAGCTTTCCAACATTTATGAGGCTGGCAAAATCAAAGCTTTCATGAGATCGTTTTTAATTGGGGAATGAAGATGCGTTGGCATTGTTCTCCTATTCTGCTTTTTTTTGATTATAAATGTAAAAATAGAATTAAAAATAATCTGTGGGTTTTGGTAATAAAAATACTTGTGTTATATGCCTCATTGCTTCATCTGGATATGGACTGGTTGGTAGAACTCATCTATGAGAAAAAGAAAATTCCTGTCAGAAAAGAAAGTCCTACAAACATTCCTGCTAAAAACATACTGCCAACACACAAAACTTTTGTGTCAAAGGAGCTCCAAAAGAAGTCTGTAAGTTTCTCTGCTTCTCTTTATTTACATGAGGAATTCAACAGTAGCTGGTGGCAACAGCAATATAAGGCCATCATATCTGCCATGATCTCTGTGAAAGCCCTTCAAAGACTCTTCAAGCAAATAATTTCTTTTCCACAGTTTTTTTTATCGTTTTGTGGGTTTATCCTGTTCCTGTGGGAAGTATTTATATGCAGTTTTCTATTTTCAAAATCATATTTAATTCTTCATGYGTATCTTATGTATAAGAAATCTTATTTCATATTGCACTTGATTACCTCAGTAAACATTAATATAGACTTAAATAAAGTGCATCTAGAACATTAAAAAAAAGGAAAAAAGGAAGAAAGAAAATGGTTGTGGTGTTAGGTAAGTGAAAAAATGCTGCTGCTTTTATACTTTGTATAAATGTTTTGGAAATCAGGAAAACCAATTAGCAAGAGGTTAGCTTGGGTTCCTGAAAAATGACTTTCCTTTAATCTTCTGCCAAAGATTTTGTTGTTATTCAATGAATCAAGTTAAAAGTAGGTTGTCTAAAACTCTAATAGTCTGGACTTTCAAGATAATTTGTATTATAGTAGACATCAGTCATTATTTTGTCCTTTTTGCATCATAAATTGTTTCAATGTTGAGGTAAAACCATGTAATTAAGAATTGTTAAAGTAGTTTTTTTTCCCAAATGAAGACTGGCTTCACTTGTGTATACCAAATACTAAAGTCAGGRATGAGAGCTTTAGCTGACTGTCACACTGACATCTATTGTCAATTTGTGCATTGTTGTACAGCTCTTCTTATACCAATATATTAGGGCTATTACATAACCTCAGTATAATTGACTACATGAATCATAGCAGATGTTTCAAGAGAAACATTCTTTCTATARATAAGTACATACTTGATTTTTAGGRGCAGAAGTGGAAATTTCTGCACCATCATTTTTCATCTCTATTTGCARGCAACAATTTAGGATGCATTAGAATTATTTTTAGGATTATTYTGACTCCATAAAAAATGGAAATAAACACAAACAGTAGCACATTATCATAGGAATGTTCTGTTGTCTTCACATTTTAAGACAAAACTGTATAGTAAAACTCACATCAATTTTAACATCAAATTAGGCTTTGCAGTGAATTACACTTGCCTTTTCTGATCAGAGGCAGCTGGAAGCAGGAGAGTGGAAATATCTGGGAACTGCAAGTCTGGAAAAATTTTTGGCTACTCTGTAACATTTTTACAACAGGCTGTAGCTTTTAAATCAAATAGGGTTTTCACTAAAACAAAAAAAAATGCATTAAAAAAAGCTTGACACTAATTTCTGATATTCAGATATGAGCTCACAGTAAACCAGGACTCCTAATCTCAACTTTTAAAAAGTTTTTACTCCTTCTTGTCTTACTCACTGTAGTAGTGTTACCCAGTTTTGGCACTTATACAGCAAATTTAATTCAGACACCTGATTAATAAATATTCTCACAAAACTTCAGACTTTATTATAAGGATGTGACTGTTTTGCTACTGCACACAAGCAAAAATACAAATAATCCTGTGACATTATGTGAAAGTTTAGCATGACAACTGTTATGCTTGATAAATTCTCCAGCTTGACATATACAGAGACAATTAGAGTACTTTGTTTTCAGTGATTTATTTTCAACTGTGTGTACACTTCCTGAGGAGAAAACTCRTATAATCCTTTTTCTCTGGAAAATGTTTCAGGATATTCTTCACTTATCAAYGAAGACACTGTTAATTTGGGACTTGATAGAGGAAAAGAAAAGGTAAAACTGGAGTAATGAAACTATTTATCTTCAGCTGTAGGAAATTTCAGCTTGGATCAATTTTTTCATCCTGGCTAATCATAATAGCTTTAGCAACCCACATTAGCTTCAGGTATGTGTTTTGATTGTGTTGAAGAAAGGGATCAATTTAACTGACATAAAAATAATTAGCAAAAAGAGAAAAACAGAAATTAATTTTCTGCTGTATGTAGCTCACTAGTATTGTACTGCAGTATACTGCTGTTTGAATTCTAGTTAGACTCTTGRTTTCTTATTTGAAGTACAGAGTCAAAAATGGAAAAATTCCATGTGATGAGGAAGGAATGTATCATAATATTTATATCACAAAAGAAAAAGAAACTGTAGATCTTAATTYATCTTGAACTGTTTCATCTTGCAAGAAAGCTTACTAAAATCTTGTCCTTGTTCAAGTAATTAGAATAATTTAAAACTAKTTGTGTGAGATTTTACAATACTGAAGTGTAAAACCTTAAGTTTTATGAAAATCAATGAAAATAGACTATTATTATGGATTAGATATTTATAATAGATTTCTATTCTATAGTTTAAAAAAGTTTCATGGTGAGCTGTTATATTTTTAGTTTTCCCAAAGGAGAAGCATATAGATATTATGCAAATAAAAATAATTTCACACTTTTTAAAAGTTCAGAGTGAAACTCATAAGACAAAAAAAAAAAAAAAAGCAGCTGGTTTTCTGGTGTCTCTCTGGCCTTTGGTAGATGTAAATAGCTTTATCCTAAAAAGTTATCAGTGCTGCTTCTGAGTCAAATTTTTTTCTGTGTATTTCTGCAGTACTGTATTACTTGACCTGACTTCTAAATTTTTCAATTTTCCATTTGGGGCAGGGAAACACTTAAGAAAGTTCTGGAACTGTAAGATGTTCCATTCAGATGTGATCTATGACTATTGGAGCCTTTATTTCAGTTCATAGCAAAGTCAAAATCTGCATTTTCTGTTAGGAACAGGTTAAAGCATTTTAATATTTCACTGAAAGGATGACAATACCATATACATTAATYACCTCAAAAAGCAACTCCTGAACATTCCCTTTCTCTATTGTTACATCTCCACATTGATGAAAAATGGACTCAGAGCATTTAAATATACTTTTTTTTTTTTTTTGGAAAGTAAATATAAAGTCATAAATAAATGTATTTGTTATTATTTCTTGTTTCTTTTCTGATAATTCCATTAATTTAGATCCTACTATTCTTTGCCATGGACAGCCTTAATGAAGGTGAACATGCTGAGAATGAATGCAGATTCAAATAATTAAGCTAAATGTAGTTAAAATTTCTTGCAATGTATATTTGTATTATTAGAATTTTATTATATGCATTATGCATAGTGTTACTAYTTTATTCCTATTAGATCACATATTATTATCTGGTGAGATAAATATCAAATGCACATTTAAGTAAAATTCATATGAACACAAAACCTGAGAAAATGATGGTCTTATGAGCAATGATACCTTATAGAGARTATATATGCAGTATACATATGGTAGCATTTCTTCATCTGAGCTATTGAAGGAACAATTGCCTGAAAGAGGCTGTGGTTTATTGAAAGCTGAGTTGTTCATACAGCATTCTTAATCTGTGTAAAGCTAAATTTTATCTTCTTAGTCTCCATAATTTTTTCCTCTTCCTTTTAAAAGGTTCTGACAGCATATTTCACATATTGTCTTAGACTTAAAAACTTCCACAGAATAGAATATGCCTTACATTTGAGGATATAAGGTATGTACTACTAGAATGAACACTTTCTGAACACTTTCTTGGTACAATTTCCCTGAGGCATACATTCTGAAATCATGCATAATGAAAATGTTATTCTATTCCCCCCCTCACCCCAAATTACCTAATGATCACTTTTCTTCAAATTGAGAGAGAAACATGCATAACATAACCTCAATATCTAGAAATTATTCCTCTGTGTCCCAATTTTTTGACAAAGGCTGAAAAAAATGATTGTAGAATATCTTTCTCAACAAAGTAAYTTCTGAGGTGATCATTGCTATTTTTATGTCTGCTCCTGAGCAACAATCAAGACTTTATCCTCTAGTATGAACTTAAACTCTTAGTTTAAAATATCAGTCATGAGGTAAATCTGGTTTCAAATCAAAGTAAAAAGGATAGTGAATTCTGCTGAAAATATGATCACGAAAACAAAAATTTATTTTAAAAGAAAATTACTTTCTTCTGAATATTCTGCACTGTGTTTTCCTAAAGCATGGACTGCTGACTCTCCAAGAAGATTTTAATATCCTTTGCTTTTGAAGTAGCTGCAGTTAAAACCAGTTTCTAGTCATACAACTGTCAATAGATCAGATGKCTTTTTGAGCACTAGATTGTGTCGGACACTTATTTTCTTTCACAGTAAAAATTATGTACAATGAGGTACAAAACCCATGGGGARTGTAATCTCAGCATCAGTGCCAATAACTTTGGGTTGATAGGGACTCTTACTTGATGAAAGGTGGCTGTTTTCAAAATGTGCTGCTTTTTGTAGACAAATCAGATATGCAGTTTGGAAGTGCATTTGACAGAAAAAAAACTTTCTGTCATAGTTTTGGATTTGAAGTCAGGCCAGTTTTCACATAACTTCACATAAGATCCTCTCATGAAATTTGAAGAGAGATGTTCTACATTATTTACTATGGAGAATTTAATAATGTGCTAATAATAGCCAGATTTTACTCTGGTTATGTCTTGTAAATCCATCTAGATTACARTAATTTGCTTAACTCTTCTCCTGAGAATCATATCTAAAGAATACTACAGCAAATCAGATTTCAGGGATATGGCTGAGAGCAGAGAAGACAAATCTGACTGTGAGAAATGCAAGTCTAATAGAAGGAAAAAAACTAGYTCATTAAATATATTGCATTTTGAAAACTTACTTCAAATCCATATTAAAAAATCCATATAAAATATAGATTTTTTACTCTGCTCATACTCCCACTCTATTTCCAAAGTCAGATTTCATTTTCTTCCTGCCATCTTGGAATGTCCTTCTGCCTTACYTTCTCTCTATTTAGGAGTAAGGAAAATCAGCTACTTCCTTATAAAWCTATGGGACAGCTATCATTAGAATTTTCTTGAAAGAATATAATTTTCAGAAGATTTTTTTTTCTCCATAAAATTTCAATTTTCATTGYTTYTAATTTTRTTTCAAAACTTTTTAMATTCTCTTTATTTCTTTGTTTGTTTCTCCTTGTATTTTCCAGGGTTTTTTCTTACACAAGACARTGTAACCCCAAGGCATATTGTCTCAGTCCTTTTTACAGAGGTCTGAATGACTGATGTCTTGGATTCCAGAAACTGTACTCACCAGCTGAGGATGTCACTAGTCTGTGGCTTTTTGGCAATAACTGTAAAATCAAGCAAAACATGGTAATAACTGCATTCCCTGAAGACTTAGGTCTGTAGTCCAAGGTAATTTGTTTTTGGTTTTGAAGGCAATGTGTTGATTTTGGCTGGTATAGAGTTTACAGAGGGATAGAGAGGATTTTGGCTGGGATAAATGTTTAGATTGGATATTGTGTCTTCATGGAAAGGGCTGCCAAGCATTGGAAAAGGATGCCCAGGGAGGGCAATCCCTGTAGGTATTTTAAAAAGAAGTAGATGGTGTTGAAGGACATGGCTTAGTGGTGGACTTGGAAGCTCTGGCCTAATTGTTGGACTCTCTGACATTAAAGGTSTTTTCCAGACTAAATGATTCTATGATTGTATTAACACAATATTTTTATTTTTACTGGGAAATAGATATCTAGCAATTCTTAAGAAAAAAATTAATGCAATGAAACTTTTAATTCTGTGAGAAAGACAAGAATGCTCTCAGGAAGATGGGTAAAATGAATGGTTTTTGATTGCCTACTTTAGGAGGATCTAAGATCAACTTTAGTCTAAATTAACAGATTAGTAAATTCAGTTAAATATATATWGAGACTAAAAAGCTTTGTACACAAAAAGCAAAATTATTCTACTTATTTAAAARATAAATTCGTGCCTCATTAGATCAAGGTAAAACTAAAAAAATATCTTAGACATTTGTTTGAAGAAAAAAAAAGTAAAATCCTACTTTAAAGACTGTGTAAGAATTTTCCACATGGAGAAAGATAATTAAAATATGCTAAATAGTAATATCTACTTCTTATGAAAAAGACTAGTTATGGTATTGTGCTAATGAAGGAATGATAAAAGCTAATTTTGAGTGAAGCCATGCATGAAAGAAGGATGTTGGTTTTCTTCATGAAGTGTTGGAAAAGAACATTAAAACTTCTACTTGAGCTGAATAAGATATTTTTTCTCCTTCARTTCTTGATTTAACTGCACTCTTCAATTGCATAAGCCAACAAAAAGGCATTCAATTAGCGCAACAGAAAAAAGTTAAGCTTCAACAGCAGGATCAAGAGGAAGTGACTTTCCAGTTCATAACTCCACATAAATATGTCATGATTCGATGAAGCTGTAACACAGTGAATATATTTAAACTAAATTTTTCTTGAAAAAAAATTACTGGAGATGTTGAAATGCTTTCTCATTGAAGATATTAACAACATTGTTAATAATCTTCTGGTTTCCTTCTCTTTTAAAGAAAGAATATGAACCTGTCTCACAAAAATATTAAGAATAAATTCATATTTTCATTATTTCTTGATACACAAGTGTTTGCTTCCTCCTATCCRTTATATACTAAATTGTATAAATTAACCTTTATGGTATGATTCTCTTAACCTAACTTTTTAAGTCTTTATATTAAAGAGGGGCTAATTCTGCAGAATCTTAGAGGTTGGATTTATTGCACCTTCTACAAGTGAGATAYGGTATAAATATCATAGGTAGAGTTTCTATTCCCACTCTGTGAAATACAGGTTTGTTTAGCCTGTGTGTCCCCTGTTCAGGTGATTCCAGGAGGAAATGGAGCAGTCTGTGGCCAGGTTGATTGTGTTGGATGTATATCCACTGACCCTACTGAGGACCCAGGGACACATCAGAAGCAGACAAATTCTGTCCAGATGCTGAGGACTTACTTACTCCAGGTGAATGTGTGCCAAAATATCTTAAAGCAAAGYATTGAATATAAGATTGCACAGACACCTCCTAGACACTAGAAAGGGTTAATACYACTCTGGAGTTATATGACAGAAGGTGCTAGATGATTACCTGTGACTGATCACTTTATATTTTAAATAGCTGTACCTAGCATTAATTAAAAGATTTAATTATATTTTTATATGGTTGTTTGACAGCCTGCTTGTATTACACTCTTCTAAGACTTCTTATTATTTTGAGAAACAAAGTATACAATGCCTTCTACAGAGAAAATGATCACAGTTCTTACTGAGATCCTCATGGTTGAAGAGTAAATGGGGAGAAAAAAGAAAGAATGWATTAAAAGAAGAAACTACTGTTAGTGGTCAGTGGTTTTTATTTTGTTTTCTCTCACAAGAAAATAGACTAATTATTAACTTTGATCATTCTCATTGTTTATAACTGTAGTATGTCCTCTCAAGAGCATAGCTAAAAAATCCAGACTGYTAATGCAGTGGAATTTTATCCATTAATTGGTTTAATGGGAAAAAAAAAACAAACCACTGCCTGGCTTGCTTCTTTCTAATTATGGATTTTTTTTCATACATAAGATTRCATTTCTTAGGAATCAAAACATTAAAATATTCCCAACAAATCACAAATAAGAGTTCTTCTGCCTTTCCCTCAGAATCTATTMTTGCATGATACTCAAAGCTGTTGACTCAATCTTCTTGGTAGGAATAGAATACACCTCTTAGGTACCATGAGAAAATCAAGAAATGATCTGCAGACTGAAAGGGTTATATTCTCCTTTAGAATCTTCATATAAATATAGGTCTGAAACCTCAACCTGCAAAATCGAAAAAGCAGGTACTTTACTGAAAAATACATACATTTTTTTTCTTCTGATGGCTAGTGGACAAGTGCTGTAATCTTCTTCATAAAATAGGGACAGCATAGAAATTTAAAGTGATGACAAAGTTATGCAAGTGGCTCTATCTTTTTGAATGATTATCAATCTCAAAAGAGCTGTCTCTATGTCAGATGAAGTCAAATGCAAAGAAATTTTCAGAATAGAAAACTAAAATGTGTATGATTGTAAAAGAAATAGTGGAATGATCAATACTTTCCACTTGATATGGTTTTGACTGAACAGTAAAAGGTTGAAAATAYAGTTATTTTACATCTGATATTAGAGCAATGTACCGTTGTTCATATGTTAAAAGCTTCAATAAACACATGACTTGCATAATCAGCATATATTCCAGGATGTGTGTTGATTTGGGCATCAAATGGGAAAAAAAAAATGTATTTGAGGTGCAGGCATTGTTGCAAATGAAAGTTAAGACATCCTCCAAAATCAATTTAGAAATTTGATCATCTTTATTTACATTTCCTGCCATGACATCAAAGGAATGTATTTMAAAATGAACACATGCATAAACTTGCTCTTAAGTTGCTACAAGTGTGAAGCATAGGGTTAATTAATAATTAGGTGAGTATGACTCCATCCAGAAATAAACACTTCTAGAGGTGTTAAATTAAAATGACAATAAGAAATRTATTCTATCCATGTATTACATTTCTGCATAGATCAACATTTTTGAAAGAAAAAAAGAAAAAGGGAGAAACACAGGCAACAAAGCAGTAAACTATTTGCAAATACATCTGGAAATACATCTAACTGTCTCGTACAGCTTTGTTCTAGTTCTACAGTAGGAAAATKATACACCCGAATCGCCTTCTGAAGAAAAGAATAAAAAGTATACTTAATACTGCAGGATGCAACTATTACTGCAGCTGAATACTGTAGTTCATGAGGTTGWACAGTCTGCAACTTCTAAAAACAAAAAARCAGATTGGTCAGCACCATGAGCAGCCTGCTGCAAGTGACTGCACTGTGAGCAKYAGTGGTTGCCTGAGCAATCCCCAGGAGACCCTGCCAGCCTCAGCTATTATGTGATTACGTAGCTGTGACTACACTGAGGACAATTATTCACATCCTTGGTGAGCATGTGGWTTTACAGAAAATAGAACTATATTACATTGGTGCKATTAATGCAAATTTTGAATAAAYTCTARCTTCTTAGCACTGCATGAAATCACTGCATAAAGGAAATGTGAATGCCCCCAAGTCTTTTGATCTACAGCAGAGATTTCTGCCATTAGGTTTAGCAGAATTATTAGACAGSATATTGACTATATCATTTGTTAGTTGATGACAGCATGGGAAATATCAGACTCCAGAGTCCTGGGTTCTACCTGCTAAGTAAAGAGGTTCAGAATTCACACACCTTGCGTCTCTACATATTAGTAGTTAGTTTTCCTGTCAGTTTGGCTCCCATTAAAAAAGTTTGTTTCTCTCTGATGACCAGTCCAAGACACTTTTCTTTTTACTTTATTATGAATCTCAGGGATTTGAAAGTAAGCATAAGAATAAAATTTTCTAAGTGTAAATATTCCACCTAGTTCAAATATTCCATATAGGCCACAATTTTCTATGTGATATCCATATTAACCTTTCTATCCCTTTATTTTATCAAAAAAGCTGCAGAAGCTGAGCTGWATGTTGTGAAAGTGTTCTCTAAGACACATGTTTAGAGCAATTTACARAGGTCTGTTGCATATTAACTTGTGAATTCAAGTGAAGAGGAAAATGTTTGCAGGTTCCAGCCAATCTGCTCTCATGCTTTCCTGTGCAATGAGATTTTTCAAAGACAAAAGGCTTCTGACAAGAARCCTCCACTCTGAGTCAGAGTCCATCCTGTAATGTCTCATGTGAATAAGTAATTGCTGATATTTAATTGAATGTATTTCTTTTTATTATAAACATRTACATTATATTCCAGAAAATGCAGAATTATTGATGAAAACTCAGAAATTATTTAGATTGAGGCAGAAAGTTGACATGTAAAATTTTTAACCTGTCCATAATGTTATGGACTGCTGCAAATAGAAGTGGCTATGGGCATTTATTCTRAGAAGCTTCAGATAAAGTGAATAATTAATGGTGCTTATTTCCCTAATTTCAGTAAACACTTTTTCTCAGTTTTTATAGTCCAGCCAAGATATTGACAATTGCATCAATTTTATGTCTTTACCTGTTCATCTGTGAAGCTTCCCTTGGCAAGCATTCTCACAAGAACAACAGAAACYAAAGTGAAGTCCAAATCCAAGGAAATATAGTAAAGCAAATTTCTGTAGAAATTAGTCTTTGAAAATGAAAGTTCAAATTATTGTTTTGAAGAACCTGAGATAAAAATAGCTTTCTAAAACCTTCCAGATGTCACAACATACAGATGCACATGAGATATATGATAGCATGGACAAAATCATAATTGAAACTATTTTGCTAATTTTGGTTGTTAGCACAATGCTTAKTATTCCTCTAGGCCCCAAGTCCATCCGGATTTTTGCAGGACATGGACAGAGTTCTGAATGACGATGATTTACGGTGATGCAAAGGATTCAATATCAGCATGAGATGGCCAAATATTCTGGAGCTATTCTTTTTCACTTCATTGCTTAACATGGATACCAGAAGTTGATTCTTGGTGGTCTGTACAAYRTATATATATGTGAGATTTATTTACTTCTGCGTTTTTTCTAATCAGAGTGGTGTCTAGGCCTATTCCTTTGGGCTTAATGTCAGCCAGCAACCAAGAAGCATGCAAATACCTGCTCACTCCCTGACCAATGGGATCAGGCAGAGAATTGGAAAGGTAGAAGTAAAAAGACTTGTGGGTTGAGATAAAGACCATTTACCAGGCAAAGACAAAGCTTGAAGGCAAAAAAACAAAAATAAGGAATTCATGCCCCACATCTCATGGGCAAACTATTCCCAGGAAAACAGGGCTCCATCACATGTAAGGGTGTAAGGATGACTTGGGAAGACAAGTGACATCCCTATGAATGCTCCCCCTTTCTCCCTTCCCACACCTTGATATGCTCAATAATGCTCTGTATGGTATAGAACGTCCCTTTGGTCAGTTGGGATCAGCTGTCCCAGACATGTCCTCTCCCAGCAGCTTGTGCACCTCCTCACTGGCACAACGTGAGAAACTAGAGAATTCGTGACTTAGGGTAAGGACTATTTATCAACTACAACAGTATGTTGTAACATTGTGTTTTCAAACATTATTCTCACTGTACCCAAACCCTGCATAGTACCAGGTACTAAAAAAAAAAAACTCTATCCCAGCCAAAACCAGGATGGTGCTTAGCTCATCCCATATGATAATCAAAAGGCTTTTTGATTGAAAGCACTTTTGCTCTCACTTCTAGATGCAGAGCTGTAGGGGTTTATTTTACTCACCATATTCAACATTACTGAATTTAACTTATTGTCCACCTAGACCTATTACTACGGTACACACAGCAGATCATTAGAAATTCTTTTTACAGTCAATTAACATTGACATCTGATAATGCCTCTGTGTAGTAATTGCATTTTAATTATATCCCACGTACACCCAGTTTGAGGTGCATGCTTAGTAGCAGTGCTGAACAGAAAGTAATTAGTTGCCTTCCTCTCCTCTCCTCTCCTCTCCTCTCCTCTCCTCTCCTCTCCTCTTTTTTCTTTCTTTTTAATTGAAGTAAGAACAATATAAAGGAATTATGGCTTTCCAATTTTAGGCTCATGACACTGATAAGACCTCTCAAAGAATGCAATTTAGATGCTAGCATTCACAAAGAAGAAACTGTGAAGGCTAAAATGGACAGCAATCTGTCTTTCACTTTACATATTGTTGACCATATGTAACTTTGATTTGGATTTGCATCGACAGCATCAGCAATTGTTCAGACCACCAGGAGAATTCTTCCTTGGCCTCTGTCCAAATTACTCTGCACCTGCAGAAACAGCATTCGGTTGCAACTGTTAGGTTAAACCATCTGAAGATGGTTTAGACTGAATCTGAAGTCTCTCTCTCTTGGTCCAGTTTTAAGTCATGTGGAAAGCCCATGCTCATATAATCTGATCTTCTTGGTCTGGTGTCTCTTTTGGATGGTCCAGGATTCCTCTCCAGTGAAGGAGTTGAATAGGGAGTCAGTTCTTTGCTTGGCTCCTGCTATAATACAGAGGCAGAAAGCTAAGGACAGGAGCTAAGATCAGTTGTGGAACATCAGCATAGAAAATATTAATGGTAAACTCTTACACATTTGTATCTCTCAGTTTGAGAAATGTTCCAGTTCATATAAGAGCTCTTTTTCCTGACATTTCCAGTGACTACCTTAAAAAAAATTCAAAACAGTGTTCTCTAAAATGTACCTTAATTCTACACTTTTGCTCAGATTCTAAATCTATTCTGCTAAGTATTGTACAATTTCCTTAAAAAGAGCTATTCCTCCCTTGGAATGAAAAATCTTTATCATAGACAGAGAAAACACAAGGTGYCTTTGATGTCCTGAATACTGCTAACAACTTGACATTCTGTTTCATCAAAGATGAGGTCCCATTGCCTGTTGTACTGCATTTGACTGGGTTGGATTTAATTTTCTTCATAGTAGCTCATGTGGTTTTATATTGTTGAATAAAACAGTGTTGATAATGTTTTAATTATTGCTGAACAGCRCTGCTACAACATCAAGGCCTTTTCTGTTTGTCATGTTGCTTCACTAACAAGTTGGCTGGGGATATGGAGGAAGCTGGGAGTAGACACAGCTGGGACTGCTGACTCCAACAAGACAAAAGGATTTCCTGGACCATATGGCATCATGCTCAGCAAAAAAAATCTGGGAAAACAAAGAAGATAAGAATGATATTTGAAGTGATGGCATTTGTCATCCCAAGTAACTGTTACATGTGATGGATCCCTGCTTTTCTAGAGATGTCTTAACACCTGCCTGTCGATAGGAAGGGATGAATGAATTCCTTATTTTGCTTTGCTTGTGAGCAGAGATGTTTCTTTACCTGTCAAACTCTCATTMCCTCAACCCATAGTTTTTCTCCCTTTTATTCTTCTAATCTCCCCCACATTGGGGAGATAAGAAGAATAAAATCTGCAGGGGAGTGGACTGCAGGGGAGTGGACAAGGATCTTTGTGATATTTGCCTTCCTACTGAGATTAAATCACAAAACCTATCCTTTAGTGAAGAAAGGCTCTAAGAGCTGTAGAGATTATTTTCTTCAKTTTGCTCACAACACACATGTATTTTTATGTCAACAAGACCAAACCTTATAAACTGCTGAGAGAGGAAGCASATTKAAGGACCAGCTTTGGGCTATCTCTYATTATGCAGCAGCAATTAGTGGAGGACTTCCCCTGAGCAAGCAAGACTATGACTGTCTCATAGACCTTAATAACTTCCATTTCCATATGCAGCATGTGTAACAGTCTAGTTTTCTAATTTGGGCTCCTAGCACATACTAGAAAATCAGTTGTTTCAGCTGGTTGCTTGAAAAGTTCTTTTGCGTTTCCTACAGAATAAGCGGCCAGATGAATGGAAAAGTCTATGGGCCAAATTTGATCTGCTGGCTGCACATGAACTATTCTGACTTTCATTACATAACTTCTAGTATGAAGCAAGCATGGCCCAGAAAACCATATTTTTTTTTTTCTGGTAAAATATCACAGTATCACAAAATATGCTGAGTTGAAATGGAGTCACAAGGATCATCTAGTCCAATTCCTGTATGGCTGAACAACCAATGAGTAAGAATTGTCTTCTTACTCGTCTTATTAGGAGATTMTGCTGAGATATAGYTTATACCTAAAACAATTTTGGGKTTTTTTTGTGTGTGGGTTTTGTTTGTTTGTTTTTAATATGGATTCTTTTATTTATGTTATGCAGTATTCTTTGTACATGCAATGACCTGAAGAATTGTTGCATAAATGGTTAGCTAAGCTCTGAAAAGTGAGTTGTACTAAAAACACAATGACTSTCCTCTTCCAGCTCCTTCTCTAACTAGTGTCCTCAGTTTTTTACCCTATTTCTTCCATTTCCATTCTCTGACTTACTGTTGTCTCTTGRAGCAGAACATGCTCAGGAATTAAACACTATAAAGGGACATGAACGCTGAAAATTCTATTCTCAAGTCTTCATCAGATTTCATTTGTAATATTGAAATAATATAGACAGAATGATTTTCAATTAAATGAACACAAAAAGAACTTTCAAGACACAGAAATATGCACTTGTAGTAATGCCTGTMCTCTGCTATTTGCTTAGCTGCTGCTGTCACAAAGCACCTAAATTTGCTSGATCTCTCTGGTTAGATTTAGAATTCCCTGTTTTTTGTGACTTGGACCACTATTACTATCTTAGTTTCAGTGTCTCAATGTCATTGCCTTATTTAAGATTTATAATTCTTGGGAGGTATCCCTGAAAGACCCAATCCATTACAAAGTTCATGAAATGCWTTCATGTGATCAGTTTTCTTGCAAAATTATCAGAAGCAATTTTTCTTTCAAACATGATTTCCAAGGAGACAAACAACTATAATGCTATTGATTAAACTAGTCTTTAACAGAATAGAGTTTTACCCATTCAAAAAATAAAATACATAAACCACTTCATAAAAAGGACAAAACCTCTGGAATCCCAAATGGCTGTGATCAAACCCAAAGAACATATCTCTCTTTTTGCACTGGTTCTTGAGAAGGTAAAGTGGAGTTTCTTCCCAGAAAGTCCATCTGTGCAGACAACACTTTTCAGGGTGACAGGAGACATGGATTGGAATCTCCTGAGCCAGGGACARGTATGGGTTTCTTACCACTAGTCTGTCTTCCTCAGTGATTAAATTATTTAAATGTTTAAATGTAGACACCAGACAATACCTTWTTTTTATCATTTATCTTTGATTCACCTATGTCCTTTAAAATTAAGAGAGGCTTGGTACTCTTTCACAGAATATATAATGCTTCTGAGTTGTTTCTGTGCATTGGAGATCTGATCTCAATTAACACATTTGATACTGTAACAGAACAAATAATAAAATAGYTATTCCCAAAACAACTATCATATACTTCTGTCTTAAATTATTTATGAACTTGGAAAATTGAYACTCCATAAAGAAAAATTACAGTGCAAATATAAAGATCTCTGAGGACAAACCTTAATAATCTGTGAAGACTTTTATGACAGAAGGTATGGAGTTAATTTTTCTTTTTTTCTTCACTCCAGAAGCAGATACATTTCTGAGGCTGGCAAAATCTTTTCTGTCTGCACTTGAATGAGTATAGACATAGTAGTGTATATACTATTAAGGTTTTCTCTCTTCCATTCAAGCTGTTTACTGTTTTTGTAATGGATGCTGATGAAAGTCAATTAAGTTCAAAACATTTTTGACTCATCTCAAATAGTGTGCATGAAGACAAAGATACTCTAAAAAAGAAAACAAAACCTAAAAAAAAGCTGGAAAGTGCAGATGGACAAATTTATATTTGCATTAAAGACAACTTTTAAACAATTAGAATGATTAGTCATAGCGGCAGTAGATGCAGGCCTATCAGCACCATTGATGGACAGGCTGATCCAGAAGTAGAAAAGCAGTTCACACACGAGTAGTGTGATATGTGAAGAGTCACTGGAGCAAATTTAGAGCTCTCTAAGTGCCCTCCAAAAAAACCATGAAGAGCGAAGGGAATTATACGTTTCTGTGTTTCARTCAAAAGTAATGAACTTTTCAAACACATTCTTGAGCCCCCTACTYCACATGTGAAAATGTGCTTGAGAATTGTAGAACTGGAAGAAAATATCTGCATAGCTGGGATGTCCTAGGAAACATTGCATTGCCAGGTTTACACATGTGATAAAGTATCCTTTGTGTTGCTTCAGATATATCATTTCAACTACTTGAACTGTTCAATATAACAGAAATTGGATGAAATTAAAAAGCCGGCTAAATTTCCAACATCCACACCAGATGTTGAYGTTAAAATCCAAAAATAAAAGTACCCAGTTCTCTGTTAGGGAGTAGATGGAATCAGGCATGGAAAATTGCTGCATTATAAATTGCCTAATTTCTACTGTGAACAGATGTTTAATTGTTATTAGCATTATTTCAGCTATTAAATTACAGAAACATGATCTTTCATCTCATCCTCCAAGGACACATACTACCTGCACACTGAGGTATCTCCCTTTGCTCTTTACATTTAAGAGGAGAAGTATAATTTTCCTTTACTGAGCATCTGTGTCGCTCAGCAAAGGGAATCCAAATCAAGGTCATATTCTTAATGTGTTTTCAATGGAGAACATTTTCTTATTTTTTTTTGTGGATTTTGTAGTCTTCATAACTTTTTCAGTTTGGAGAATAGTAATGCACTGTTTACTTGAATACAATAAAMTTTTAGAATATATAATAAATTGATTGTCATCTCAAAGTTTTGCAAAACACTGGACTTTTATTCTTACATTAAAGGACACTCACAATTTATGTTTTATTTATAAAATGTAAAAATTGTGTTTCAGTCTAAAAAATAAATTCAGTCCTTCTAAGGAGAAATATAGCATTATCTGTTCCTCCGGAAAGGTAAAATCCACTATCTTTAAATTACTAAATTGACCTTCAATGCTTCTTTTAGGGCACTGAACTGGGAGAGACASAGTAAAGCTACACACAACTGTAATACAATTTCCTTTTTCTCTTGGTCTTTTCTTTTTCCCATTGTGAATAAAAACTACTTTGTTGGTTTATGCGTGGCTTCTTTTATGATTTATTTTTCTTTCATGGTATCATATTTTGACAAATATATATRCAACTTYGAAATTTTTRTTACTTATGTCTRTTATTAATACCTTGGATAGCAATTSCACTCTCAATAAAAAGATAACGCTTAAGCAAATTATATACATCTTTTACCTTCTTAGAGCACCTAAGAACATATTTTCATACACCTTGCAAAGTCTTWTCTTGAACTTGTGTAAGCAATTGATGTTGGATTTAGAACCACTGGATAAACTCAACCTCATTCACATTATTCTTGTTAATGAATAAATATTTAATTTATTAATATTTTTGGCAACAGTGAGGTGGAACTACATGCTAAGAGGAGGGAACTGACACATCTTCCTTTATTGTGGTAGAAGGAACAACAGCAAACCAACTGCAGAACTTCTTAATCTCTTAATTGCTCTTGAAAAGTTTGTATTTATTATTATTTCTAAGAAGTAATTTTGAAACTATTAACCTGCTGTTTGACAAAATAACTTTTATATTAATTGCTTTATAAGATTCCTTCTGTATAAAATTCCTTTCAAATATTCTTAATAGTGCTGTATGAAATCCATGTGAAACCCACACTGTAAAATTTCATGCAAGCTGCAAAGCTAGGATATTACAGACCTGCTCATAGCTGCCCAAGAGAAAATGCAATTGCATTTGTAAGTCTTAAAGACCCATTAGAATAGTGAAGATCTATTTTATTGAATTAAATTAATTGTTAAATCAAAATTAAAAGTAATATTAATGTTTTAGGTCCAAATGCTGAGACATTAGGGTGGGTTTTTCTTTCTTTTCTTTGATGAACACTTATGTTACACTTTGTTTATTTCTCACCTGCCTACCCAGTCTACAGGACAAGTTTTATCATTGGATTGTGAATATTACCAATTAAGTTTCAGCTACCTCTTTCCAAAAGAAAGACAACAATATCACTTTTCACATAAAAGCACACTTTTACTTGCCAATAGAAAGAATCAAACTTAGCTACTACTCTTGCATTGATCTCTCTAAAGATGGTACCATAAAGATATTGAACGTAGTGTTTTTCTCACTAGCATTCTCTTAAAATAGCTTAAACTAAATGATTAAAAATTTTGCTCATTTGAAAAAAAAAGAATTTCATTTTAACTCTTATTTTTGTGACATTAGGTACTTTTTATTTAATTAGTCTTTCTAAGGTATTCATTACAAAAGAATGTTGATTAAGAATGTGAAATGAAAGATAAAAGTATAATTGTCRAGAACTTYGCATCCACACACACACRTATAAACATACATTTTTATTTACACATCTATGTAGTTACAGATAGTACCATTTTCCAATCCATTGGGAACTCAMACTTTTATTTGTTCTTAATTCCTACTGAAAGATTATTTTCTTCATTGAACATTCCTTTTGATTACATAAAGCGAAAGAAAGAAGAGCACTTTGTAGACTAAACCCCACAATTTTGGTCTTTATGGTAAACCCAATTATATTTACAAATCAATGATGTTTACTTTGTTTCCAATGACATTTACTTCTTCCATTGAATAGATTGATTTAATTAATTGCATGCTAATATCTGCACATCTGAATATGAATAAACAATGTTCTATAGAATTTAGAAGTCAAATGATCAAAACAAGCTCTGGTTTTGTGRCAAGTAATTTTCCATGTTTATAATAAGCAGTGTATGGTGGGTAATATGAAACCATATTTCCTCTTTATCAGTAGTTGACCTATATTTTGCTCTGAAAGACAGATGTAAACTGAGGAAAAGCAGTAGGAAACAAAACCAAATGGATTTAAGCATKAATTTCYTTTCTGACAGAYGTGTCATTTTCTGTAAGAAACTCAGTAGWCATTAATATTCACAATAATCAATCAAAAAAGKTGTAAATTCTTCATAAGTGTATGCTAAATAAGTGYATGCCAAATAAGTGTATGCCTAGGGGAAAGACACCCAGTTCAACAGTATTATAATATTCTCAAGCCTCTAGTGAATTTCCTGAACCATAGCGAATTATTTCAGGTCCCTACTCAGAAAGAGAGTCATAAAAGATTACTAAATTGTGCCTAAACAATGCAGATGAATAATTATAGGAAAGCAAATTAATTATAATGTGAATGATTAGCTTGAAAAGTTTAAGTACTTGTTATAATTGCTGAAAATTTGACATAATTTACTGTATTACCATCAGCTTATTTTTTTAATATCTCYCCAAATATAGTACTTGATTCTTCTCTTTCCACATCACAAGAGTTATTGATGYCTTAGAGATTGGATCTGCAGAAGCCTGGAAATAATTGCATACAAAATTGCAAATATATTGCAAATCTTTATGAAAAAGAAATACTAAATTTTTGCTAAGTAAGTTCAAGCTGTAAGGGTCTCTATCAAGCCCCTACTCACTAGGTGACAGAACATTCAGACAGGACACACAGAAGCCATGAAGGAATGAGATAAAAGACTAGACGCTGTTTCTTCCTCACTCTGTTACCCAGCTGCAGCATGACGTCTTCCTATGGAAGACATTCCTTCACTACCTTTATGGGTTCTCTCAATGGACTGCACTTCACAAATTGCTCCAGCATGGGTCCTTTCCACAGGGTTGTGTTCTTCAGGAACAGATTGTTCCAGTGATACTCCCAGGGCTGCAGGATTCTGGTCCACTGGGGCCTTTCTCAGGCTGTAACTTGCTGTAGGGCACATTCATCTGCTCCAGCATGGGGTCCTCCGCAGACTGCAGGTGAAAATCTGTTCCACCTTGGCTCTCCATGGACTTCAGGGGCACAGCTGCCTCTTAAGGCCATCACCACAAGCTGGAGAGAAATGCATGCTTCAGCAGCTGGAGCAACTTCTTCACTGACSTCAAGGTATTCTGAAAAGCTTCTCTCACATTTTCAATCTCAGTTGCTGTTTTGCAATACCTTTTATCCTTTCTTGGATGTGTTATGACAGAGACGGCACCAGCATCTCTTATGGGCTCATCTTTGGCCAACAAGAGGTCTCTCTTGGATCTGTCTAGAACTGGCTCTGCCTAACATGGGAAAAACTTCTGGTGTCCTCTCACAGAAGGCACTTCTTCAGACCCCCACTACAAAGACCTTGCCRTGGGAACCCCACAAATTTTATACCAACCAAATAACCAAAGGTAACAGTCTATTAACTACATTATGGAAAATATAATGCAACTTTAGATAACTGTAATAGCTATCAGCTATTGCTTTTCTAAACCACATTCTTGTAATTACTGAGGTCTGAGACAATGTGCCTCTGTCTGCTTAGACATTGTTAGCCAAGGGCACTCAGCACTGGTGATTTATAAAGGTGCTTGTCTTGGGTGATTCTATTCAGCACAGCCATTTGTRTTAGTGGAGTGGCTGAAGAAAACAGCAAATAAGAGAAATGGTGGAAGCATCTAGTACCAGAGAAAGAATATTATAGTTCATAATTTAAAAGTTYTATGATCTAAGGCTGTATTTAGTCTATAGTGGAAAATTAACCTCCTTTATATTCTTCTAGACCTTTAACTTAAAATTGAAGACATTTTCCACAGATAATTTTTTTTCATATGTTCTGCCATAGTGAGGAATGAAAACCAGCAAGGCCAGTCTCTTATCTTTCAGATGATTGAAGTAAGCTTATAATATAACCACAGAAAAGAAGTTGTTTCTATCTGAAAACTTTCGGAAAAAAAAAAAGAAAAAAAAGTTGTGCAAGCTTCCCTGCCTCCTTCCTTCCTCCCTCACTGTTCTGAATGTATATGTCTACTTAATATGTCAAAGACTTACTATAAGGGATGGGTCACTGCTTTTWCTAGGCATTCTGCCAATTTGAGGATACATTCTCCCTTATCAACTCTTCAGCCCTCTCTGTGGTTCATCACCAACTTAGCCATCTGTTATCACTGGTTGAAAAATACCAAAGTGGCTAATTTTTAAGTCTAATCACTGTTTAAAAAGAAACCAAAACCAAACAAATAAGGAAAACCCYACTGATCTTTTCCTTTCTCCTCTGCAAATGYATTTTAGTTGTGTCTTAGCTTGTCACTACTGGAGGATTTTTGCTCCGTCTTTTTCAGTAAGTCAATTAACCTAAGCACACCTGGCTGAACATTGCATTGCTGAGGTTTTTTAATTTTTTTTTTTTTTACAATAAAAGGTTAAATTGCATATATTGGGCCATTTACTCAGTTATTTTCTTAGGATTAGTAGTTGAATATATAGGAGAAAATGCAACCTAAGAATTTTTTATTTAAACAACAATGTGTTTGATGTTTGTYACTTACCTAAAATATTAATGAATACTGTCAATATTAAAGAAAAAAAATCTATGGGCATTAATGATATTTTGTGGGAGCCTTGGATACAATTTATACCAAAACCTTCTTTTTTACAGTAATTTTAAAATATGTGTCAAAACAACTATTGCCTACCCCTTTTACTGYATGTACAATTAATGATATTACATGATGTATGAAACAAATGTATGATAAACAATGCCATCAAAACTGAAGCTTCCTCAGTCTCTAAATGTTTACATACCACATCGCAGTCTATTTAAAACATCACACTTAAAAGTAGCTAAATTTTAACTCTTTTAGGATCAAATTGCCTAATCTGAAATTTTCTTCTAACTCCTAGAAACATGCAATTTGAAGTACTCATGTTGCATCTTGGAATGATTGCCGTGGTATAAACAAAGATAGAGGAGACCCTTAGTGTGCGTGGTACCACCATATCTTTACAAAAAAAATTGAATAACTTCTATGCCCACCTTCAAGAAAGTCAAATTGCATAAGAAAAAAGATTTTTATGTGAGGAACTTTCTTTCAGTGAAAATCTATTGTTTTCAGTATACGGTAAGGAGAATTTATGTGATGCAACATTTTATTTGTTTTCAGCATGAATTTCATGGATAGATAAGATTCTTTTCTTCAAAGTATTATTTTTATTCAGGAATAAGTGCTTTGATCACTAAAACTGCAAGATGTTTCTCTGGACAAATGCTATCKAATCAGAAGAATATTGTCACCTGATTAGAATGGGGAAGGCAGTACAGMCCTTTTATAATCTCAAAAGTGTGTGAATCCTTCCTTTCTTCCTTGGTAATGGAAATTGATATCAGCTCAATAATGTTACATCAAGTCATATAATTTGAAAAAATTGTTTGCCTTACAAATAGAGGGAAAAACATTAGAATATCTAAGTAATTTACCTGAATAACTGAGGATTATAAGATTTTTTGTCTTTATTTGATAAAGCTAACAATAACAGTATTGGACACTAGATTCTATTTTGCACAACAGCCATCATTGCATAATGATTTTTTACTTTTTTTTTCATCTTAAAATTTAGTACTTGGAAAGTTTTCAATTGATTAATATTTACATCATTTTAAATTATTTTTTTCCTGATGCACGTTGCCCATATGAAAGCATTGATAGATAACACATATAACTAATGGGAATGCACAGACTRTTTTATTATTAAATATAAATTCAAGAATCTTGTCACTTTGATATGTGCCAAAGCAGTCAAATTTTTTTCATGGGATATTTCTTAAGTGTCTTATTTTATCCTCTGCTACAAGGAAACTTGCCCATACTTAGTCTAGCATACTTTCCCCTGCAGAATTATGACAGGTAAATAATTATTTACTTTCTTTTTTGTTTCTTTGCTAATATCAACCCACACTCTCAGCATGAATATTTAAATTTATGCTAGTAGCATCATAATTGAAAAGTAATTAAACATTGCACATAATTGACTGACAAGTTATCTCTGGTAAACACTTTGAAGATGTGTCTTAATGCTTGCATAAAAACAACCCTGACTTGTAAAAGGAAGGGAAAGTTTTAGTGATGATCTTAATAGAGTCAGAGCTTTGGTTCCCATCACTCAAGCCTTGATTAAGAACAATTTATGATACTGCAGATCCCCAGTCAAACCTGTAAAATATGAAGACATATACATGCACTTAACAAGACTGAGATATTTCACACAGATAATTTCCGTTTCTGTTTCTGAATGCTTTGCTTGTTGAAGGAATACAAAGTTTCTCAAGAGATTTCTGTCCCAAAGAATATTGAATGTTTCAAATGTCAGAAAAGAATCTGCAAAAGTCAGATTCAGGAATCCAACAAAGAAAAAAGAATTTTTAAGGACTTAGCTTCATTTTAAAAATTAGCTTTTAAGATGAGAGATTCCTTTYCCATGTGTGTTGTACTTATGGAAGGGGCATGGTTTTCATGTCAGTGACATGAGCCCTACATGCTTCTGCTATCAGATAACATAATGAAGGTCATGCAACTAAAGCATCTAAGCAAWCCTTCAGATTGTTTACCCCCACAGTTTCATTCTGTTTCCCATCACATGAGTCAAAAAAGAATGCAGAAACCACTGTGCTGTTTCCTGGACATCTCTGAATTCCCAGTGTCAGAGCAGCCAAGTGAAATAAAAAAAATAATACCCCACATTATGTTTTTTGTAAAATATCACCAGATTTTTCTAATGCAAATAACAACAGTTGACACAAAATATCACTGTAAAATTTATATTCATTTGTAAAAAATTTTGGGTATTTTTTGTTTGTGGGTGTACTTTTATTTGTTGTTTTGTTTTGTTTTTAATACTTGTTAGCCTGAAACACTAAAAAAAATTCCGTAAGTTTTAAYTCTAAACTCTATTTAGAATCCAGAAACTTCTTCTCTTTTATTATAATTGTGGGGTTCCTTCACACACTTATTTGTTGAATAACTTTATAAATTTGGACCTTATRCAAAGCTTTTCATCTCTATTTTAATTTTAATCCACATTGATCTAGCCAAAAAGTCTCTGTAAGATGAGAGCATTTCAACAAGAAGATTAATATTTTATTTTTTTCAGAACTGGCAACTTTCTGATGTCTCATCATGCAGCACAATTWCATAGGCTCGTCTTTCACTCTCATGCCCCATTTGTGCTGGGGAGGTAGGTTGATAAAAATTTCAGGCAGCTTGAACTCCCATTATCAGTGACATTCATGGTCTTAGTATAAAAACAGAAGCCTTTAATGCAAATCCAGCATAAATCATTAATACCTTCCATCTAGCCAAAAATGCTGTACTATAGCCTATCTCTAAAAATACATTTTTGTCACTCAGTCCCTGATTTCTTTCTCCAGAATATGGAAGAGGATGTAACTCTCTGTGGCAAAGCTTACAAAAGCATTCTTCTTCTCTTTTTTTCTTTCCAGTTTCCATGGCAACCTATTAAAACTAATAGGGGCCCACAGAACATCRTGTTYRGATAYAGAACTGCAGTACAACAGGTTGAASTTGTAATTCAAAATAAAAGGCAAATTGCAATGTGTTAAAATAATTCCTATAAGTGCATGTTTAAAATGTAAAAGTTTTGGTAGAAAATTTCAATGTCTTATAGATTATATGTACTAATGCAGTCCCTATAGAATGCATACAGAGTTAACATAAAATGTTCGTAACTTTAAACAGAAATATTTATAATTTATGAGCTGATAAAGAGCTGTATATCAAAGTATGTTTCAAAGACATCTCTGTTTTCCTAGGGATTTAATTAGTTCTATAATATGTGAGAGTTTTAGGCTAGAAGTATTACAGTGGAGATTCTGTTGGACAGAGSATTCTTTTACAGACAAATAACACAATTGGGAAAACCCTCAAATAAACTGAAAAAATGCCACAACATAAAATCAAACAAAGCAAAACAAATAAAATCTACTTAAAACCTAGGCCTACACTTTTCAGATGTAAAACTCTGTGGATCTTCTTAATCTGTGAATTTTACTTAAACCAGCACAGCTTCAACAAATTTCATTCAACTGGACGTCATTCAATGTCATGTAAAGGTCTGGCTGTGAGTTTAATCAATAGGTGGAAGGATATTTTGGCAAATCTAAAAAGCAAACCATACCTGTCTTGGGAAGGGTGTATCAGGCTGACATGGATGAAAGGTGTCACTGCTATCAAAGATCTTTCTTCCTACTCATTTCTACACTTACACTTGGCAGCTTGATGCTGGTGTAAGWAGCAACATTGATTTATCCAAGGGGATTCCTTTTCTAAATTCTTTTCAGGTAGATATCTTGTGTCTAAGTTGGGTCAAATGTTTCCCCCTTAAAAAAGGGGGAAATGAAAGCAAAAAAAAAAAATACCCCAAAAAACTGGATAAACAGAAGGTCTTGCTTAAATGGACTTCAAATTTTAGCACAGGGTCTGATTATTATAGTGCTGARCATCAATAAAGATAGAGCATTTTGTAATAAAATTATTCTCARTGTGATAGAGATATATTTCATCATATAATCCCTGTCTTACATCATCTAATGTTAAATGTTTAATATTTTCACTGCAATTTTGAGGATTCAGTATTCTACAAGGATTAATGAGCACCATTTTTCTTAAAAGTAGACTCAAGTGAAAACACTTTATCTTCTTAAGTTTTTTTTAAGGCCCAGTTTATTTCTTAGCTTGAAATACCAAGCAGGAAAGATTTTTTTGTTTTGTTTTGTTTATTATCACGTGTTGTAAGCAAGGAGGTTTTGGGTGACTGAAAAAAGTTTTATTGACGTATTCAAATTAATTATTTTCTGCAACTCCATCCGTAAGCTCTCCTTAATGTGCTGAAAAGAAGACATTTTATTTGCTTTTCTTTAGAARTCTTTTCATAGAAYCACAGAGCCATAGAATGCTTTGTCTTGGAAGGGACCTTGAGGACCATCCAGTTCAAATGCCCCTGCCATGACAGGAACACCTCCTGCTGGACTAGATTGCCCAGCTCACCATCCAACCTGGCTTGGGATGTGACAACCACAATTTCCCTGGGCAACCTGTTCCAGTGCCTCACCACCCTCACAGTGAATAATTTCTTCCTAATATGTAATTTAAACCTACCTTCTTCCATTGTAAAGTTTTCAGACCTTGTCCTGTATTTATGTCTTTTAATATCTTCTAGCTTTCAATGCTTCATTTCCTTTTCATATCTTTAGCTGCAACAGCTGTGTWCCAGATCATGAAGGTCAGTGTGAGTTTGAACCAGGTCATAGACTTAACACACGTGAAATCCARCAATCAAGAAGACAATTTTTTTCTGAATTAGTAAGAATTTGTTTAACCCAAAATTCTCTTGATGGGCATTACACCTTTTTGATCACTGTTCCTTAATGATTCTCCTGCTGTGCAGTAAACAAAATAAAAATGCCTCTTCTGTCTGTTCAGTTTCAATGACTATGTATAGAGAAGACTGCATATGCACAAATTTAATATCATCTCAGGCCTTCCCAGTTTAGTGTGCTGGACCATGAAATATGAATACAGTCTTGAAAACAGTGTTATAGGAGGGGAAAAGAAGAATATATGTTACTCATGAAGTCTAATGCAGGTTTCACAAAATCAGGATTTGCTTAACAGGTGTGTTKTAGAGATTATGAATTAAATACAATTTTTTGTTTCCTTTCAGAGAAGAAAARTRAATCTAGAATTTAGTTCTGACTTTCACGGATTAGAAATTTTAACTGTCCTGAAATCATTTTATGCATGCCAGTGGTGCTATTACCCTTCTGACATGAGTTTTCACTTCATCAGTAAACATACTTCTTGCTTGCCACTTAAAAAGAGAAAAAAGAATCCTAGAGTGAAGCTCTTTCTCTAATTTATACCAATTTTAGTTACTCAGTAAAGAAAAGCTCTGCCATCCTGCTGTCTGAACATATGCTACATATCTAATATCTTGTTCTAGGAGACTGTCTGCCTCTTATACTAATATGTCTAATGACCTGTATCCATCAACAGCATTTATTTTTTTTCTAAATTTATGGAGCTAATCACCAGTACTGCTTTGACAGAATAATTGGACATTTTTTACAGTGTAGTTTGTTATTCACTCAGAGACAATTGTTTTTTTTTTTTCTTTTGCTTGTTTATTTTGGTCTGTTTTTTGTCTTCTCTTATAAAGAGTCAATTCTTCACCATGTTTAATTTTCCAATTTCTGGAAAATTATTAGTGAAGACATGAGTACTGCATAACAAACCCTCAAGTGATAGTTTGGGCAAATAAATTAATGAATAGAGCAGTGACACGACTTTCACCACTACTCTCTAATGAGAATGTGAAAATAGTAGTGAAAAATTGATCTATCTAAAATACGCTTTGCAGAAGCTTGTCATTGTCATCTTAGGCATCTACAAAGAATGGGTTACTAGCCCAGGGTAGATATCATTATGATAGTGAAATAAAGAGAGAATATTTCAAGAAGTATAATAAAAAGGAGAAATTACAATTTTCAGGACAATGAACAGAATAYGTAGTGGAAAAAAATGTACAGGCCACACCAAAAACTACAAGCAATGAACATTATTATACCGGATATTTGAGAAGGGAGTCCTTTGCAAGACTTGAGGAACCAAACTCACCTGTGAAAGTGCTGTCTTCATTAGGCTGGGTGTAACTGGGTGAAAATGCCTTTCAATTTCTCCCCAAAAAAMCAAATCTCACATGACAATGAAAAAACATGGACAATTTGATATCACCCTAAAGTTTGGAGAGTTTGCAAAGAGCGATGGAACATCCTGACTCCCCTTTATTTCTCTAGACTATTCCCATTTTTTAAATTGCTCTTACAGTCTGCAAAAAGGTATAGAAAATCGGCAGAAAATCCATAATTCTCTCAAGAAAAGAAATAGGATATGGAGTCATATTTCAGGTGTACTTTCTGCTTGACTTTCATACTGGATATATAATATTTTTAAGGCCCTGTTTAATCCTTAAACAGTGTATATATCTGATTTTGACRGCCAGTTACAGTTATCACAGACTCTGAGAGTAGCTCAAGTTAGAGCATGGTGCTAATACCACTAATGCCATGGATTTGGTCTCTATGGGCCATTCACTTCAGAGATAGACTCGATGATCTTTGTGWGTCCCTCCCCACTCAGCCTATTCTCTGATTGTGTAAATATAGCAGAGTTAAAATAAATATTCAATTATTCAAGATGATAAAATGGCCCAAAGCAACTTTATAACTTCTTCCTCTCCTTCACAATATTTACTAAGACCCAGGAATATCTAATTATATGAAAAATTGTAACTACATATTCTCATTTTTAAGGCAAAAACTTGAAGAATGAGAAATCTTTATGGTTCATATTGTAAAYATCTGTAGTGATTTGAGGAGGTTCTTTGTKATTTTTTTGGGCTGTTTTACTAAAAGCTTTTTGGCACAAATGTTTGTAGTTGGGAATTTTGTTTTTCTGTATGTATGTGTCCTAACTTTTAAGACTGACTCTGTAATTTGTTTTTGTCTGGTTAGGATCTTAAATAGCAATGTGCTACCCCATAATTCTTTCTTTGTAATTAAATGGAGCTGTGTTTCTCAAAATAAAATAACATACTATCTAACTTCATTTATATAAATGTGCATTATTATGTAAAAAAATAATCCTGTTCYTTTTGTTTGTTATTTCTGCTGCTTTTAAGGAAGAAAATTCCTTATTTTCAAGGGTTCCTCAGGCTATACCTAACCAGAAATCATAATTTTTATTTTTTTTTGTCTTGATTATCATTTCTATGGCAACCAATTGAAATATCAAAATGGAGCATTTTGTCATCAAGTAGGGAATAAGCAGCAGGATGTGATTAATTCTAAAAGTGCAAGGTTATTCTATAAASTCTCTACAAAAAATAGTATTGTCACATTCAATAGGTTTTTTTCTCCACCATAATTTCTCAATCAAACTAATTCAGTTTACAATTGAAATGCTTTTCTGACTGCCAGTCCTTAAATTAGGCCTGGGATTTGGGAGCTTATTTGTCTTCTATCTGACTCATGGATCACCAATAATAAAGATTTTTGCGGGCCAAGTGTTGCCTTTGGATTYACTTGTGCAACTCCATTACTTTCAGTCAGTTTGCATAAATGTAACTGAAGGGTAAACACCAAAAACAGTGGAACTGAAGAAAAGTTCTGCAACTGGAACTTTTACTTAGCAAACATATTGATTAAGGTCAGACCATGAAATTATGCAGTGCACTCCTCACTTTCCAAGATCCATATTGTTTCTGTCAGCTTAAAATTAATTTCTGCTTATAATACCTCCCTGTTCACAAGTTCAACTGTACACAAATAACAGGTGCAAAACCCACATTATTTTCAAAAAGTCAATTTTGAGACTAATTATTAAGCTCTGTTTATGAGGTATACCATGGTTTAAAAAAATTAAAATCAACTTTTTCTTTTCCTATCTGTATTTGTTTTCCATTTTTAAATAAAAGATTGTCATTTTCACCTTTGTTTGTCTAGCTGAATGCTATTTGAATGACATTGCAAGGAGAAGTGATTTCTTAATTGTCTTGCAGTTGTCCATGAAGTATGAGACTTTGGGGACCTTAGGKTAATAGAGGCATTTCATCCCCTGACCACCCTTTCCTGGGGCTCCCCCAAGACACCCACTGCCCACGATCCCATTCCAGCCCCCTGGTGCTACTTRTCTGTGCCCCAGGGATCCTGGTCTCCAGCTCTCCACARCCCTGCTGTGTCACCCATGAGTTCCATCCACAGCCCCAGAAAGGCTCTCAGYGTGTCCCCCTGCTCCTGATGGGGGTGGGACAGGCTCTGGCTGGCCCCTCTGCCCATGTTCCCAGCCCCCAGAGAGCCTCCAGGCTGCACAACGCCTTAACATGAGACACAGTCATTGATGTTCATGCACTGGGATTGTTTTGTTAGTTTGCAGTTAAAGAAGAYGTCTATTTTGACTTCTGCAATTGCATTTTAGTTGTGGTGTTGATTTTATTTGGCTTGCCTAAAGCAGCCATTGAATTTTCTAAGTCCTTCTGATAAAGAGAATGCTAAAATATTTAAGGCATGAGGATAGAAATAAGCCCTAATACAAGTGAAAAGCAAGCATGCACAGCTAGAACAGTGTTCATTTAAGTGAAAGCAGTATTGACACAGTACTTGGATGGTTGGAGACCTTATACTTCACTTTTTGCTTACAGGCAAGGCTAGTAATCAATGGTGGGTGTTCTGCCTCTGAAGAATTTATTTATGCATTAGTCCTTCACAGATGATYCATCAAATACCTTAATATTTTTTAAGCTTGATAAACATTTTCCTGCAATTCACACATGGATTAAACCAAGAGAAAAAGGTTAGTTTTCTACAYAGGTTCCAAAAGCACACCTTTAGGATGGGTACATACTGTTCACTGTTCATTTCTTTTAAAGATATGGAATTCTGTGCTTAAAACAACCTGACTGAGAAAGGATTGAAATGATACTCAAATCTGGACTGAATGTTTATTTGACCACAAGTTAAAACATGGTTATTAGCAACCATGTTTTTTTTTGAGCTGTTGGGTGTGTAAAACATGTATTAATTCAGTGAACTCTATAATTCTTTGGCATATTTATGAYCTAATATTGCATCTCTAAATGTTAGTTAACCAAATCAAAACAAACCATTCTGGCTTTCCTGTRTACATGCTAGAGGAGAAATKAAAACCTTCAGAGAATRCTTTGTCTTTCAGTTGGAGATCTGYTTTAGGAWATCRTGAATCTTATTTCCAGAAAAAAAATATTTTAAGATAATATTTTAAAACACTTGGTGTAAGTTTGGTACTGGTTAGGAAGTTTGTTCTCTGTTCAATTACCATATCTCTCACAAATTTATTTTGTGAATTTAGTTAAGTTGCTTAATCTCAATTCTCTGTTCAGAAAAAAAATCAATAAAAAAGAAAATCAATAAAATAAATAAAAAAGAAACTTAACAGAAATAAGAAAGAACAAAAAAAATCAGTGCTCTCTGACACTGTTTCTTCACTTGTGTTTRTATGGCTATGATGGACTGATCCTGACTGGATTCCAAGTGTCCACCAAACCACTCTAACTCTCCCTTCCTGAGTGGAAATTCAGAAAGAGAATATAACAAAAGGTTCATAGTTCAAGATAAGGACAGAGAGAGTTCACTCAGTAAATACCATCACAGGCAAAACAGACTCAAATCTGGAGAATTAGTTTAATTTATCACCAATCAAATCACAATAAGGCAATGAGAAATGTGTTGGGTTTGCATGTTTGGGAGCAGATAAAGTTATCTTCTACAGGACTTTGAGCACTGAGTGTCTATAAAAGTTAGCTGGACTTTGATCTGAGCCATCAAGGGTATTTCAGCACCTAATCCAGTGTGTACAGTACACAGTATTTCCAAGATCTTGTGTTTCATGATCCTCTGAAAATGTAGTTCATAGTAATTTTGGAGCTGAAAATACAAATATTAAAGTATATTATAGGAGGAGAAAGATTTTCAAGAAAAAATGGAAATTCTTAGACATTGAGTGAGTRCTATTAAGATTCACTGGACTATGACATATTCCAATATCAGATTTTTTTAATCAAGATAGACACATGGTTTGACTTTCAAGGTGGATTATCCTTTCACTTTTTAACGTTTAAAGTTATAATAATTCAAGATAATATGAGTTCATGAATAAAAATGTAGAATCTCAAGAATTTATATCCTTTCAGTATTACATACTGATATAGATGTTCATCTGCAAGGAAAATGTACAAAGAAAAGACATGGTCAAGTTTTCCATACACTGGCAAGATTCTTAACAATTCTTAAAATTTCTGGCATTTTGAGGATTATAGAGTCTCTTRCTTTTGATTCATCCACTGTATGCACATTTTCTTGTAAATAGAATAACAAAAGCCTGACTCCATATTCCTCTGTAAAATTTCAAGTGTTTGTAATAATATTGAAATTTTACAGTGAAATTGCATATCTGGATTTTTTATGTAGTGAAATTTTTACAAGTATTACTACCAAGGCAACTTTCAGACTGATAAACAAAAGAATCTGGTCCATTGGCAGTAGCAGTTTTTCGTTTACCTTAGTAGGCTTCGGATCATGTTACACAGGAATAACACAATCTGTTATGTTTATTTCTTCACAGTGAAGCATGTGGGTTATCTGCATATGYGTGTCAAAATGTTTTGAGGTACTTCATCAAAGTTCAAATAATGCTATGACAACCACTCTGGAACAAAAMCCAGAAACTAAATCTAGTCATTAATATCTTTGTTAGTTTCTTGGTTTAAATACTGCTTTGAGTTCTTTCCTTGCCACTTGATCTTAAAGATCAACTCAAACCACAGGATATTTTGTTAAAATATTGAATTAATTTAAGAGAGAAAATTTCCTTTAARCCAAACCAAACCAAAATCYAACTTAATAAAACATTCCAAGTAGTCCTTGCAAAGTAGCTACACATGGTTGTCTTTTTAGCAGAGCTTTTCTTTTCTACAACTTTCTTTCAATGTCTTTTACTATAAATTATAATAATATGCATTTGTATATAGGTTACTACTGCTGCTTTGGATACCTATTAGTTTGTGTTTTCATAGTTCTAATACAAATATTCTTATCCATTCCACTCTGGAAATAATTAGTAATAACACAAGAGGATAAATAAGAAATCAGAAAGAACACTGCAGTTTGGAAAATCCAGTGTTTGGCTTTGTAAGTGGAGTTATGAGAGAGCTGGGGAAATTCTTGGAACATGGCACATAGGCAGACTAAAATCTTCATGCACAGTATCTTAATACCATGAAGGGGGCAGAGGTTGAACATTGTGAAGAGAAATAAAGAGTTTATACTACTAATTACATATAYTTAAATTTTAACAGTTCAGCCACCCCTAGCATCACCCCAAGCATCAATATTTTGAAGTAAACAAATTGCCAAATATATAAATATAAAATACAGTCTTGTAAGTAATTCAGCTAAAATTCTCAGATCTAGTCAACACGAGATTAACTTTCAGGAAGAGTAGTTCACCATGCTTTAATGGAGCTCTGTCACTTAGAGTTTTACTCTTTAGTACTCTCAAGTTATCCATGTATCTGCAGGATGTTCACATAAGAAAACAAATTGTAATGAGTTGTGATTCGTTAAACTTAACAGCCTAAGAGCTAGGTCAATGTAGAGTTTAGAAATCATCTTCACTGGGGATAATATGCAAGTGTGAAAATAATTTAAACTTTCGAAGCAAAATTCCCAAACTGCTTCATTTCCTGTGACCTGCAAGTTTATTTGATATAGTTTATAAACTATATTATTTGTTTCAAGTGTAAATTTAGGAAGACGTACAGTTTTGTTTTGGAACTAGTTGAACTCTGTTGTATTAAGACATTTCCTAATCTTGTAAAAGTTATTGAATCCATCTAATTAACTGAACTGATTTGTAAGCAAGGCCCTTGTGCTATCAAGAATAACCGATAGTGTATAGCTCTGTTGTACACATTAAAGGTACAAATATATAAATCTTAAACAGAAGGTAATAAACAGGGCTGTCACTGTAAATGCAGTACTGAGAGACCTCTCTGTGAATACTTAAGGACCAAAATGAGAAAAAAGTGATAGTGCCAGGAAGTTTCCTTTGTCTCCATCCTTTCATTTTTCGTGCTAAACATATGTGTAGTCTAACGAACCTCTTCATTCATATGAAAGACACAATCATAGTCGGTTCTAAGATAACTCTTTGGAAAACTCTGCCATTAAATGAATGGCATTCTTTGCAGCATCATTAAGACATGTCACTTACTGAAACAGCAGCTGAAATGGCTACATGGGACTTTTATTCRCCCTGTGGTTGATAACTAAGATTGGAAGTTCCAGAGAGTTAAGACAACAAGGTATGCTTGTCACCTTGAAGACTGAAGTACTGTGATAGCTTAGTTCAACTGAGTAAGGGCACATTGACCAATTTCGTTTCACCATTTCTGCCCAAGCATTTTCTTTTTATCATTATTAAAAGACTAAAAATGGAAAAAAAAAAAAAAAAAAGCCTCATTGACTCATTACATTCAAGAATTACTTGTTGCTGCATTGTTGGGGTTTGTGATTTTCCATTTGTATTGGTTTGATCCAAGCTACCCCCTTTTGCTGTTTGTACTTGGTTCTGCCTTGTCCGCCTCCCTGATGCAGCCCTAGTTTACCCCTCCCTGAGCTTCTGTCCGTCTCCCCTGTGCCCTCCCCTGGCACCTGTCTGTTTTCCCCAAACCTCTCCCTTTGTTCTAGAGAGTTCTGTGGTTTCTTCTTGGTGATTTGATGTTTAATGTTTGTCCCTCCCCCAAGTTGTCCCTATTGCTCCCAATTGATGTCTATCCAGTTTGTAACTGCACCCCAATCCCTCCTGATTGGTCTACTGTTACTGTTCCTCCCCCTGTTAAAAGGTGTTGCACACCCTAGAGAGGTGTTCCTTTTGGGCAGTCCCTCTTGGGGTAATTTGATACTCCAGGTTCAATAAATCCTGGGAACTTAGACCCCCAGAAGAGTCAGCCTCTTTTTCCAATGACAGCAGGAAGGTTTCTACCACTCTTGCACTCACTGGGGTCTGTGTGTGTTGACCCACAGATTGTGGCAGAGTCGCCTCGGGCAGAGCTAACCCTGGAAGAGAGGGACCACCTGCACTGCATCAATTGCATTCTCTTTGCTTCTTGTTCCTCTTGTCTGCCAGACACAGTGGTAACATARTTCCTTGGATTTGTCAATATATTATTTGATTGCATATCAGTTTGATTTTTCTGTCTTTCACTTTTTAAAAATCTATTTATATTTTAAACATATTTAATGTATCAAGCTGATCTGAATTGTGCTATGCGCAAAGCAAGCAGTGTTTAACAGTTGTTTATTGTATGTTCTTTTCATTTCTTTTTTTTCCTTCTTGCATTTTACCACAAGAAAGAAAATATTGTACAGAGAAATTGATTACATATTTTCAGGTTGCTAACATGTGAAAAATATTCTATTACTCTTATTAGTGTACATATTTTGAAAATAATGAAATCAGGAAAAATAATCACTAAGTGCCAGTAACATGTTACAATAACTTTCTATTTATACATAGAACTAGCGAATTCCATTCAGGTGGGCTACACATCATCCTTGGGTAAGTGTACTTTCTTTTTTCTAATTCATTACCCTGCATTATAAATTCTCCAATATGTTGCTATTGTC
>CADDXX010000155.1:1630851-1654916 GCA_902810485.1 Alauda arvensis
CCCTTTGTTCTAGAGAGTTCTGTGGTTTCTTCTTGGTGATTTGATGTTTAATGTTTGTCCCTCCCCCAAGTTGTCCCTATTGCTCCCAATTGATGTCTATCCAGTTTGTAACTGCACCCCAATCCCTCCTGATTGGTCTACTGTTACTGTTCCTCCCCCTGTTAAAAGGTGTTGCACACCCTAGAGAGGTGTTCCTTTTGGGCAGTCCCTCTTGGGGTAATTTGATAYTCCAGGTTCAATAAATCCTSGGAACTTAGACCCCCAGAAGAGTCAGCCTCTTTTTCCAATGACAGCAGGAAGGTTTCTACCACTCTTGCACYCACYGGGGTCTGTGTGTGTTGACCCACAGATYRTGGCAGRGTCGCCTCGGGCAGAGCTARCCCTRGAAGAGAGRGACCACCTGCACTGCATCAATTGCATTCTCTTTGCTTCTTGTTCCTCTTGTCTGCCAGACACAGTGGTAACATAATTCCTTGGATTTGTCAATATATTATTTGATTGCATATCAGTTTGATTTTTCTGTCTTTCACTTTTTAAAAATCTATTTATATTTTAAACATATTTAATGTATCAAGCTGATCTGAATTGTGCTATGCGCAAAGCAAGCAGTGTTTAACAGTTGTTTATTGTATGTTCTTTTCATTTCTTTTTTTTCCTTCTTGCATTTTACCACAAGAAAGAAAATATTGTACAGAGAAATTGATTACATATTTTCAGGTTGCTAACATGTGAAAAATATTCTATTACTCTTATTAGTGTACATATTTTGAAAATAATGAAATCAGGAAAAATAATCACTAAGTGCCAGTAACATGTTACAATAACTTTCTATTTATACATAGAACTAGCGAATTCCATTCAGGTGGGCTACACATCATCCTTGGGTAAGTGTACTTTCTTTTTTCTAATTCATTACCCTGCATTATAAATTCTCCAATATGTTGCTATTGTCCTCTCCTTCTTTTTACTTTTGCATACACTGTTTACAAAGTGATACCTCTTTCCTAGCACTACATATCTCATTAAACTGATACATGGGTGACAAGCCACTATAGAGATATAAAAGTGCTGTTGTTTTAAAGGAATGGCCAGACTCACCAAAGACTTACTGAAAAAAAATTAGTACCTTTCTGCTATGTCCACAGATCACAATTTTTTTCAGACAGGTTGTAGAAGAAAATATTTTTAGAAAGKTAGGTTGTTGGAAATACCCATACAACTGAGCACTTCTAGACAGTCTAACAATGTTAACTTGTCAGAGAAGACTGAACACTTTGGTCAGCCGTTTAACCTACCTCACTATTTTCCATTTCTCTGTGCAGCAAGAGACCCATTCAGAATTAGTGACTGTCATCCTATTTATTCATTCATACATCATTTAACAGGAAGGCTGCCATTTTTCACRTTCCCCCAGCTGCAGGCATTGGGGGCCAAAAAACTAATTCTTTGTGGAAAGTAAACAATTCTGGCAATCTACACTCTAATACTTATATTAGTGTTATGCAATTGTAATATACACATAAAACAGTATGTGTCCACAGGCTCTTGCAAATGAAGTCATGGAAGTCCTATAAGCTAGAGGAAATAATTTTTTCTTTTTACTTTTTCTGGTGAGGAAATGTTTCCTCTGAGGAATGAGTGCATTTTCATTCATTTGAATTTATAGTGTACCCTGAAAACTAAAACTYTAATGATAAGGAAAGGAATGCATACAGAATCAGTGAAATATATGGGTGGCAACTTTTCTCAGCTGTTTTTATTCCATTAGTTATTCAAGGCTCATTATATGAACATAAACTGTTCAGTCTGGAGAGTGTCATGCTAACAGATTTAATTAATGGCTTTTATTTCATCATTTAAATGCTTTGAATTCCAGACTTGTGAGAGAGTGGGGAGACTCAAGAGAAATGTCTAAATTGTAAAAATTYTGAAAATGCTATTCAAAAGAGAATCATATGAAAAATATCTAATGACAAGATCTTGTATCTGCTAGATTTCTCTACATATTTTAAAAAGAGGAGGACAATCATTCAGAGGGGTTTTTTTTGGACCTTTCCCTTACAGAGAAGAAAAATTACAGAATTTATTTAGGAAAATGTCCAGAGTTTTCCAAAATGAAAGTGGAATAAATGAGCTTAGAAAGGTAACAGAAACAGATGAGGGAGACTGTTGGGACAGAAAAATACAAAATGAGATCAGAAATTGAAAGTCATTTGACAGAGCAGTTCAATCCAGGGACAGCAGCATATTCCTGTCCAAAGTCTCTTTATTGATATTTTTTTTTCTGATTACAGTTCTAATATAACCAAGGCAAAAAAAGCAGGTTAATCTCCAAGCTAGCTTTCTCTAAGGAGATCTGGGATTTTTTTTTCAAAATGTCTTCAGTATGTGCCCACAGAAAAAGCTAACTGCATTTATTTCCAWACATGAAGTTTTTTCAACAGGCCACCAAGACTGTTATTGCTTTTTAGCGCAGATTTTCCTACATACAGCCAGCAAAACTAGATTTTTAAGAATGGTTTGCTTGTTTTCAAAAGAGTGCTGTTGAATGCAATCTAAAACATCCTCTGTATCAGAACCACTGTGTGGACTGACTGAATTGCCCAGAACTTTAGGCAGCTGAGGAGAGCTTGTAAGGTATTTCCAACATGTGTACATTACTAAGTATACTCTACATGTCATTAAATATATACTAAGGCCCAGAGTATTATACTGTAATATCAGATTTTTGAGTTTTGTAATTTCATTATGGGGTTTTTTTTCTGTTAAATGAAGTGAGAGACAGTAATTTCTTGGAATTAGGGAAAAAATTGTGAAGAAAGATACCAATTATTTGCACAAAAAACCACTTCTGAAGCTAGTGGTAAGTTTTGGTTTCTACTTTTCATATTTCCTTGTTCACTATTACTGTGAAATACAGAAGACATCTCTTTCTAGTGCTCTCTAGATTTTGGGTTTTTTCCATTTCCCATGTTCTCATCTGATGTATTTTGTTAAAAAAGAAGGGTAAAGGAATATATTCAATGGAAGAATTTTGCAGAAAATCTAACAAAGCAGAAGTTTCTGGGAAAGCATGGTTTGTATGAAGTGTCAAAGCAAACTGTAGAATGCTTTCAGCATAGTCTGAATGAAAATCTCACATGAAAGAGGTACTTTAACAGATGAATATAATTCTTTCCGACTATTGGACTTTATCTACAGTAAGAATATGGGTTTTGATTATAATCTAAATGCCAAGCTGGTACAGATTTCTATATATGCCAAACTATCTGCTCTGACATAATCTAATGCAACTTGTGTCCTGTAATATGTAATTCATGTTATAAGGAGTGAAGCATTATCATTTTTTCAAGAGTAAAAGTGGCTTTTCCACCATTCACCATTCCAGAATAGTAGATATTTCAATCTCTAGTCTCAGTGGTTTTATACAGCAAATAAATTTTTAAAGAGCACATCAATAAAAATTCTTTTATTAAAAAGAAAAGAATTTGTTTCAAATGCAAGCATATAAATTGGAAAAGATGCAAGTTACATAAACTACTCTCAAGTAAAATATACATTAATTTCATAGACAAGAAACATCTTTGCTACTTTTTTTTTTCTACTGAATATGTTCCACGTTAAAAAAAAAGACAATGACAATAAGAAAATCTCCACATGACTGCATGGTGTAGCAAAATACAAGAACATATTATCTTTAGTAAGAAGTCTATGACACAGGGAATGGGAAAAATGTTTAAATAAGAATGATTTCAGATAAATTCTGGAAATATTTCATTTTGGATTCGTCTGGCCGGCTACAGAAGAACATTTCTCAATCTTATAATCTTTTGTTCATTTAGCTGGAATATCCTTATCTCTGGATCACATCTGTTTTTAAAGACTCAGGTATATTATAGGATTGTCTGAAAGATACGTACTTTCAGGAAGGTTAGATTGAAACATAAGGCAGATAAAATCAGACTTCATCAAAAAATCCCCACGAAGACTGTGCCAATATGATAGCCTAAACAGGCCTGTACTATTTGAAATGGCTTAAGATACTGCACCTCATCTTTGGCTTCAGTTTTAAAGGTACAGCTCTATTTTAAAACTTTGAGTCTTACTTGCCTGGTCCATATGTCTTGCATCTTGTCTCTTCAAACTAGCACCAGCTGTGCTACTATATCCAAAGACTGTAACACAATCCAGTCAGACAGTGGCACACAAATAACACAGGGTCACCAAGAGTTGAAAAAAAATCATTGTAATCAACAGACACCTAATCAATACTGTCAATGAAGGAAGGAGAGTCTTTTAAGTAAGAATCTAGTGGTAAGAATGCACTGACTAAATGTTATAATTGGCATTTAGACACCTTGTGCAGATGGGGACCTTAGCAGGTAGACAATTGCATGTAGGCCTAAGCTGAATTCCTCAGTGGAACATATGTATATGGAGATCATCAGAATGAGAAGGCTCAGAAGACTAAAATATTAAGCCAGTTTTGAAATGCAAAAGAAAACTTCTCTAATTTAACTATTCTTGGCTCTTATCTATTAACAATCTTCTTTGCTTCAAATGAAAAACTTTCTGTTTTTTTCACTTATACTCTAAATCAGCTATCAGTATGCCATACCCCAGAGCTGATGTCTTTGCACTGATGCAGTCAACATATGTAGTTAGGTTGGATGGCTATGGCTTTTAGCCACAGAGGGGATCAGGCTTGAGAGCTGTTCAACAATTGAATCTTGAAGAGAGGTCAGTTTTTTCTCTTTCTTTTTCAATTTTCCTCTTTTACGACTGATGCTTTTATGCTACAGTCTCCCTCTCTTCTGAAGTTATGCTCCTGATAATGCATGTCGTGGTTTTGGTTTTGCCATCAGCCATTTCATGTATTTTGCACAATGCCCTGCTTACCTGTAGCTGTTTTTACTTATGTGATGTCCGGAATTTTTTTGTTCCTGAACATTTCCTAAATACAACTACGAGCCTTTTTCCCTTTGGAGTTCATGTGGCTTATAAACTCACATAAATTGCTTAGAACTTAGAATCATAGGTTGGAAAAAGCCTTTCAGATCGTTGAGTACAACTTCAAACCTAACACTACCAAGTCCACCACTAAACCATGTCCCTGAGTGTCATATCTACACAGCTGTGAAATATCTCAAGAGATGGTGACTTCACTACTTCCCTGAGCAGCTTGTTTTAATTCTTGATAGTTCTTTCAGCAAAGAAATTTTTCCTGATATCCTTTTTGAACCTTCCCTGGAGCAACATGAGGTAATTTCCTTCTGTTCCATCACTTGTTACTTAGCAGAAGTACAAGACTGACAACCACCTTGCTACAACTCTGGCTCTCTTTTTCTCCAGGTTAAATAAACCCAGCTCCCTCCCAAGTTTTGCTTTCTAGACATTAGGTTTGTTGCCCTTCCTTGGACACACTCCAATACCCCAATATCTTTCTTGTACTGAGAGAGCCCAAACCTAAAACAGTAACTTCTCTCTGGCTATACCATGAAAATCTTACAAAATTCTTCTGTATTGTTTTTTGCTACATCATTTAWATTTAGGCTTAAGGCTAGCAAATACTAATTATATCTATATCAATATATGTTTTAATTTCTATCACAGGCCTCTCTTTTGTCAGTATGAAGTGGAACCTGAATTAATGTCTCTCCAGTAATGCTAAAAATTTTCAATGCCAATTTTTAATTAATATTGGTTCTCTCTCTTTCTCTCTCTTTCTCTCTCTCTCTCTTTCTCTCTGTCTCTTTCTCTTTCTCTCTCTTTCTCTCTCTTTCTTTCTCATTGTGGAATGTTGTCACTTGCATTATGGAGAAAAGCATCTTAGATTATTACAGTGAAGCTTTTTTAACTTTATCAGTTCTTCATTTATGGAAACCTGGGACAGTACAGACAATATTAAATTTTTTCTCAGTTGTATATGTATAGAATATAATGTATATATTTTTGCTCTGTGATCAGAGCAAAAAAGGCATATTCAGCAAAACAGTGTGGCAGACACCYGGTATCTTAACACATCAGTGGTGAAATTATCCCATTTTTCGTCAGAAGTAATATCTTGGTGGAAACCAAAGATGTTTTCTGCTTATAGAAATAATAGACTGAGATAAGAAGGATCTGATCCTGGAAAGTTTAATGCCATTGAAAGGTAACATTTGGATCCCAGTCTTTAGCAATATTTTGGAAAAGTGCTAAGTATACTGCATAAATCCAAACTGTACACATTCCTTACTAAATTGCTATAGTGTTGGCATGCATCCTACAGAATTGCCATTAGATAGAATATCTATTTTAAGAAAAGGTTTCTTGTTCAATTCAAATTCTTTGGAGAAAGCTAAGTATTATCTTTAAGCTTTTTCTGCCTTTAAGGATATCACCAAAATGGTCTGGGAATCTGGTTCTTCTATGCATGCAGCCTGAGGCAGTAAACAGATTAAAGCAGATCAGATTATTCTCTGTGAAGTTGTTGCAAATCAATATTGTAATGAAGTGTATTATAAATGCACCCATATTTTCCCCCCAAGAAGTCATAACTGAAGCGATTAAGTTTTGAGTGTATTTAGGATACCTGATAAAGAAGAGTGTAGACAGGTGGTACCTGGAAGAGGTGCTTCTGAGAAATAAAATGCAGGGAAATTAGTGGTTTAGGAGTAATCCCTTTTCAGGGGTATTTTCACTTTAATGTATCAAATGTGCTAAACATTTTGAAGGGAAAATAATGTTAGGGAATGTCCTTCAAGGCACACTAGCATGCAATATAAAAAGAAAAAATAGGAAGGAATTTGGCAAATTTAATGAAAATATCTAAATGTCTATGCTCAGTACAAATGAAATTTAATGATAGGGAATATGTAGAAATTTCTTTGATCCCTTACTAGTGAGAGATCACAACTGGTGATCTGTGCTCATCACTACAGGAGGGAGGAATTTTTAAATTCATAGGTCACTCTTTCCACTTGAGCTATAGGGAGCTGGTCCGCAGCTGAGCTGTCAAAATTACAAGCAGCTGGAGCCATGTGGAAAAGTATACTCAATAGCCTTATCAGTGTTAATAGAAGGGGAGGTATTACAGGCCTGTTAGATTCCTCATAAGAACAGTCTGTCATCACACTCCACTCCCCACAAACCTCAGAATTTATTTAGTGTTTTGGTGTATATGTATGTCTTTATGTGAGAACTTTGTTGGAAAGGTTTATATAGGAATTAGAGCATTGTCTTCTGTCAGTGACCTACATAAAACATATTTGAGCTAGTCACAATAGATTAGATTAGCCTGAAGAGAATGTCTTGCTGCTCCATAACTTAACTATCTCCCACCATCACAGACTTAGGCCATGAACACACCCTGTTTCTTGGTTTGGGGTTGAGGTTTTTTATATTTTATATTTTATTTTACTTTTTCTTTTTTAATTTTTATTTTTATTTGGGGATTTTTGTTTAGTGTGTTGTCAYTGCCCCCTCTTCTCAGATCACTCTGTAATATGAGTTTTTGTACAGAATTAGTGCACTGGATGCATTAATGTGGTTATAGTTTACTTCCTGATGTCTTTGTCTTTTTGCAAGTCATGGGAGTATGATTTTTCCAGTTTGARAATTCAGCTGTGTCTCTTTGAGGTAAATTGTGTTACAAGAGATCCATAATAATGGAAGGATTGTGGAAAGTCTAAAAAAGTCTTCTTCCTCAAGATTTATTCCTCCAACCTTCCAAATTATGACATGTCACAATGAGACCTGGTACAGAATTGCAGTGCAGATATGTGGATATTTACTTATAGGTTGTTTTTTTTCCCTTTAAAACAACAAGAACAACAACAAAAATACTTGGCAAGCCTTGTGGCACCCTCTCAGCTCTGCATATTTTTTGATTCCATTATTTAGATCGGGTGTAAGAAGGACTTTTTTTTACGTGGATGGTGGTGAGACACCATAACAGGTTGCCCAGACATTCATTCTGGATGTCCCCTCTGTGTAAGTGCTCAAGGCCACATTAGATAGGACTTAGAGCAACCTGGTCAAGTGGATGGTCTCACTGCCTATATAACCACGGTCCAAATTGTTCTGTGATGCTATGACATGTTTTGGGATATCCTTCTGGTCAGTTGGGGTCAATCATCTTGGCTGTGTACCCTCCAAACTCCTTCTGAACCTCAGCCTAGTCACAGACAGAGTAATTGGAGAAATGGTGAAAGACCTTGATTTCGTACAAGCACTGTTCAGACATAACTAAAACATTGGTGTGTTTCCACCACTTTGGTCATAAATCCAAAAATAACAGCATCCAAACCTCCATGCAAAAAAACCCTCCAAACTCTTTCCCAGCCTAAACCAKCATCTAATGTTCACTGGTTTCTAGAATGAGTTTGAAATAATAAAACTTTTGGGATACCTTAATTATTTTTCTGATTTAATATTCACGTTCCTTATTATTTTTACCACATATTCTGTTATTTTTTGAGCTTAATCTTGTTCACGGTTTGATCTGCCTACAAATTTAAGGTGTATTAGATAACATTAGTGACAGTGGACCCTTTCTTAAACATGCTGAGCAAGCAAGTTTCCTGAAAGTAATTTATTAATCTCCTGAAATATTTGTGCTCATTCTTTTTTGCCTTTCAGAAGCTGTGATGAATAATGCAATACTAATGAGCAACCTGAGATACCGTTCCATCTTGTAGAATGACAATTTTTAGGCAGCCCCATTAATAACATCACAACTTCATGWAAATACTCAAGACAGAAAAATAAAACTGCTATTGTCCTCTCCTGTGGCATATAAATTTATCTSTTTTGTGTTGTTTGAACAAACACTTAAGTTTAAATCTCTGTTGATCTTACTGCTCCATCTAGATCTGGAACGCTGACAAGATAATAGTTTGATGAGAGGTTCTTGTGCCAAAAATCCTCCCTTGCTTTTATCACAAAATATAAATTTCTCCCACCTATTTTTTTAACAGCCACTGCTAATTGTTAGCAAATGTGACTATCCAAGAATAAAACAAGAGTTTGACTTATCAAATATGTGAAATGAATAGACTCCATAACAGTCAGGCAAGATTTCAGCCTGGCAGCAGCACAATTAAGGACATCTTGAATTCCTTGGTAATTATAAATCAGAATTATCTGAATCAATCAGATAATTGTTTTATTTCTTATAGTAATTGCAATGTGACCACTACAGAGCACTTTATAATATAACTAGTAAAGTTATATTAGAGACATGAAATGAGTGGAAGATGCAAGACATGGGTATATTTCTGTAGCAGACGTTTACCAAATATTACTGAATATTTCAGTCTCTCTGAGGTGTTATGTTACCCCATTTTCACAGTGGTGGGAAGTTAATGCTACCTAATATGTAACTAACATTCTTTATTTCACATGAGAGCACATCTATCAATAGAGCACTGCAATGTACAATTTTTATCAATATGTTCAGGAAAAAAAGCACCTTCTTTTAAAGATARTGGCACAGTTCAGGAAAATAGATATTTATTTAAATAATGTTTTCTGATGCTGCCCTTGTCATTGAAATGTAATCATAGTTATAAACTTCTACCTGGAAGAAAGAAACATGCCAGAGATGAGGACTTAAATATATTTAATGATTAATAGGGGGAAGAAACGGAATAACAACAGACCTGCAAAATGTCTAACACTCTTTTAGCAGAAAAGATATTGAGCAGAATAAGCACAGTGAGTGCATATGAAGTGCACAACCCTAYGTGTCAGTGCTTCAAAGGAAGTTCAGAGTCTCTATAAACAGAGACTTCCTTCTTCACAGGAAGATTAGCAAAATGTTTTAGTCTAGGCCACTTTTACAATGTCCAAATGAAACAGGTGAAACTCTCTTTTTGTGCAATAAACAAATGTTCAAAGAGGAAGATAGAGAGCAAGATCCTTGACCAACACTTTCCCAAATAAATCCCCCTTAAAATGACTGTGATGATACTGATGTAGAAGCAAAAGTGCATATCTTGGACCAGGATGAGGACTTGCAGCTAAATGAAGACAGAARGACCTTTTACCTTTTGATAGGATCAGCCCTTTTCCTCATTGTTTCTTGAGTCCCCGCTCAGCCRGGAAAACCATGGTCACAAATGAAACAGAGACACAGAAGTATCACACCAGAATTCACTCTACATCTGACACTTCTTTTCTGAGTGCTTAAACAACTATGCAATGTTATTTACATTTTTAGGATTTTTAAAAAGGAACTGGACTGAAATCTGGTGTACTATTGGCCTAAAAGTAGATCAGAGCTGTGCTGCCTGACTGTTAACATTTGGGTGATGCTTCCTCTGGGAGGCACACAGTCATCTTAAAATGGCATTTTGGAAGTCAAATACCACACAGATTAAATTTTTTTTTAAATATAATAAACCATTGGTAGGTCAAGTGATTCTGGGAAAGTCACATTATACATTAATATCTGGAACTTAGATATGTTTCATACCAACAGATTRTTACCATTTGCATGTGTGTGTGTRTGTGTGTATGTATATTTATAACTCTTGTATTTGAAAATAAGAAGGCAAAGCTTCATCCATAGCTGAAATTAAAGTTATTGAGGACAATGGAAATACTTWTTTATTTATTATTATTGAGAACAGTGTAGTTAACTTATATAGTCATGGAGCTGAATAGCACAAATAGCTTGTAGTAAGATAAAAACAAAAAGGAATGTTTTCAATGTTACTGCTACTTAGAAGATTATTCCAGATGGAAGCTTAATGCTTGAAAATTTCACTGACTTGAATAGAACATCAAAATTTCAACAGTTAAAAAGAAACAATTTTGACCATCTAAGTAACAGGAAGGAGAAGAAGAAAAAAAATTTGGGCCTGTTCCAGTGTGAAAATTTGATTCCCATATATATGAAACAGTTTTAAAGGGGGTTGCTAATCTATAACTGTGAATGATAATTTTAAAAATATGTAATTGTCATATCATCTCAKGTCTAGAACATATCCATTATCTAGAAGATACATTGTATGTCTATACTGAAATATTGAGATAACCAAGCTAGTTTTAGTTATTCACCAAGGCACTCATAGCACTAGAGAGCAGAGCAGAGGAGCTCAGCAAACAAGTAYTCATGACTGGAAAGCATGTGAAAGCTTTGTCACAAGTCCTGTCAGGTAACTTAGACTTACTGTTGTACCAACATATTTTTAAAAAACTGGTTTTTTTAATCTGACACAACTCCAGCTGAGCTTTGGTCTTTGGTGGTTTCTCTGTACAGATGCAAACAGCAGCTYTTGTAATCTTTCTGTGCAGCCTGACCTTGCTTCCAGAGACCATAGAATTCATTTCGCTGACTTTGATGGRACTGTAAGTGCTCAAATGTAGATTTATAGGACACACCACTAACTAGCTTCCTGAGAAGCTTACAGCATGCTCTCTTGAAATCCAGGGTAGAAACCCTGATAATAACTTTTCTTATTACACCAAAAATTTTAAATTTTTTTTATCTTAACAGCCAAGACAAGCACTTACCATCACATCTTCCGTGAGTCCTTCTGCATTCACAACAAACAAGTCTTGGATCACACCTTTCCTAGTTGTCTCACTGAGTATCTATGATGAGAAATTTTCTTCCACTGACTTCAGGAATTTRCCAGACTAGTTTATCACAGCAGTCTGGTATTCTCAGCAGATGTTTGGGAAATTTAAATTTTCCAAAAGGACAATGGCTACCAATATTTTTTACTAATTGAATGATTTCTTCTAATTGCATGTAGAATAACTCATCAATGTTATCGTCCTATYTGGGTGATCAGTAGTAGACACACACCTCAATATCTGCTTTGTTTTTCATCCCCTTAATCCTCATCCAGAGGTTCTCAATCACATCRTATTATCACATACATATCTCATCACGTTCATTCTCCTGACTGTAGGGTAAAATATCCCTTACCTGCAGTGCAACTCTTCTACCTCACCTACCCTGCCTACCCCTTCTGAACAGCCTGTAGCTCTCTATCTCAGCACTTCAGTAGTGGGACTCATTCCACTAAGTCTCACTTGATACCAGCATTGTCATAACTCTGGGAAAGGACTAAAAGTCTGATGTTGGTTAGAGTTCTGCTWTTTCTCTTACAACCAATGAAGGCATTTTTGCTAAAGGATATTTGCCTTCAGTCTTACACTTCCATGGTCACATAGGAACTGGAGGCAGAGAAATTTGGGCTAGAACAGAGCTAGCAACTTTGTGGTAAGAAGAGGTTCCTCAAAAGGACAACTCTTCCTGTGACTAGCCCTTCTTTGGTGTTGTATGTCTCTAAGGAAACAGATCAATCTTCTACCACTCAAAATAAGTATCATAATAAAACATTGGAATGAGGCACTGATCTTTTAAATCATTTAGTAATATGAATAGAAGAGCTTGATGATGGKGTTTTAATTACTTGTTTTGAATTCAAAATATTATTGACTTCTTATCAACTTGGAAAGACTGCTTTTTGTCCTCTGGAACAGGTCTTTTTCCAGCTGGTGGTGAGTTAGCAAAAATCTAAAGTTCTCTTAGGACTGTACTTCTGTTTTTCAGCTGACAATGAATAGTGGAAAGGACTGAATCATATGGAAAGACATTTGTCACCATCACATCAGATAACAGATGCCAGTCTTTTTWAGTGGTTACTATTAGTGGTTACTATTCAATTATGTTAATTTAAATACTGCCATTTGTTGATGAAAAAGTAACTGCTCTACACAGGAAATTTATCTAAATGGCTTTCTACTGTTATTTACTTGAGCACTAAGATCTATATTGAAATTCACTTAATGTGACATTGAAAATGAGAATTAAGTAGATTACTTGTAATAAGTAAACAATTAGAAGTGTGATTCTTCATTTAATTAAATTGCTTCATCAAAGATTTGGTTTTTCTATCTAATCTTTTTTTATTTTACTAACCCTTTCTATCTGAACATCAGAAAATCRTCTGGTCAACATGTACCAATATTTYTTTCAAAYACCACAAGTATCACTTTCTCTGCTGAAGTTGAAGCCCTTTTTATTTGTAAGTCAAAAGACAGTTGTTAACAGTGTCAAACTGTGGAGGCAACCTGRCTGGAGYGATTTTGYACCAGTGCTTAGAGGAAAACAATTTATCATATACATACAAGCACATTTTATGTTACATACTCAGGTAAAAAAGAACGCTTTTATTAGACAGACATAATCGATCACATTTTAGAAAAATATGAAAGCTTTGACTCAATAACATGACCTAAATTATTTCAATGATGTATGTCTTACCAATGATTTATCAGATTATATATTTATATGTAGTATATAAATTATATTGAAATATGCAATTTACATGCAATCAACATCTTCTTCCACTCCTTGGCTCAAAACTGGAGAAGTAGATCCCATACTGTTGTTCATTCACCTAGAATATTCATCTATACAATCTAGGGTACTTGCTAAAATGAACCATATCCCAAAAACAAATTCTTATGCTATCACTAATATTGTTTTTTGTGATACCTAGAGTGTAATAACTCACAGTGCAATACAATACATACTCAAGGCAGGGAAGAAAGGCAAACAGAGAGATGGGGATATTTTTGTTAGAACTTTCAAAAATTTTTTCAGAATCATGTGCCTAAATCAAATTCTTCAGATTAGACAGGGTACACAAATGATTTGCCTTATCAGAGTTACTACAGATCTTGTAATAACTAAATTAAYAACTTAGCTTTACTAAACAATACATAAGTAAACAAAGAATGTAATTTTCATATGGTAATACAATTGACATGTGTACATTTTTTGGCCAATTATTCTATTTCCTGGGATTATATATTTGGCAAAAAACCCAGAAGTCTACARCAAAAGACTGACAGGGTCTGTAATTGCTTTTCTGTGAAGTTATTATTCACACTTACTGTTCCTGTCAATTGTCCAATCAGTTTCATGATTGACACACACGAGAAAAAGTGTCTGCTGGGTTCTTAGACTCTGGTTGAAAAAGATCTGGCCCAAAGTTTGGAAACAAAYAGAGAGAACTTTTAAAGCTCCTAACTCCCCACTTCAGCTGCAGGTTGTTCCAGTTTAAATACATATATACAAATTGTGGAAATTTTATGATCTTAGAAAAGCAGGAATGATTTTGGAGAATAGCAAAAATAATCTAATCACATATTACAGCATGCTGTATATTCAGTAATTAGGAGAATAGAATAGTGTTTTAAATGCTTTAAATTTTTAAAATTTCATTATGAAGGAATACCAAAAGGAAGTCAATATTCACTGATAATGAATGGTAGAAATTTTTTAYCTGATTGAACATTTCTTCCTCACAATGCCTAACTACACTGTGGATCTCCTTAAAACTGAACAATATTAAATCGAAGAATTAAAAAGGACTTAAAAATATTATTTGGACTTATTTCTGGTCATAGAATCGTCAAATTGTGGAATATGCTGAGTTGGAAGAGACCTGTCACAATCATCTAGTCAAACTTCTGGCCCTGCAGAGGACATCTCAAGAGTAGCACCATGTGCCTGAGAGCATTGTCCAAATACTTCCTGGCCTCAGAAAGGCTTGGTGCTGTGATCACTTCCCTGGGAAGCCTGTTCCAGCACCCAACCACTTTTTGGATAAAAACACCTTTCCTGATATTCAACCCAAACCTCTCCTGACCCAGCCTCATGCTGTTTCCTCACCTCCTGTCACTGGTCACCAGCCCCTTTTTCCCTCTCATGAGGAAGCTGTAGACTGCTGTGAGGTCTCCCCCTAGTCTCCTCCAGGCTGAACTGACCAAGTGACCCYAGCCACCCCTCATACAGCTTCCCCTCCACACTGTTCACCAGGCTTATCACCCTCCTTTGGATGTTCTCTAACAGCTTTAATGCTTATCTGGTTGTAAYATTTGAAATGGATTCTGACACCTCTTACATAGGGTTTTAAGTAAGTCCCTTTCTGTTAAAAAGTTGGAGAAAAAATAATGTGTATAAAATGATAAATATTGAAAAGTTCTTCAAATTTTTCRTGCAAATTTCTGGAGTAAGTGCAGAGGTAGGATAGCTCTCTCTATGGCTTTAATTCTTAATATTTTATATTAATTTATGTTATCTCTTRGTGTAATAGTAATTTAATATAGAAAAGAATTATAGGCAAGAATGGACACATAATATATGAAAGAGGATGCAATCCTGAGGCTAATTACTGTTGTAATAAGTGTGTAGGGAGTAATGATAACCATGATGGATGCTTGGACAGATAAGAGGATCGTATTCAYTGAAAGCAGCTGTCTCCACAATGTGGAAGGACTAGAAAGGAAACAAGGTCTTGAAGTTCAAGTATTAAAGTTCTTTTGAGTCAAATGTTTTCATGAATTTAATTCAGGATTGTGCAGCTACTGCTATAGTTTTTGACTGCAGCAATGTGTAGAGTGTAACAATGAGAAGGACTGCCTTCTCATTTATTTAACCTTGAATAAAACCAAGCTCAAAATTATCTATATGATACTGGTATTTTTSCTATCATTTTCTCATTAGCTCATTTAAAATGTGGAAAAATTTAGACATGAAATCTCACCCTAGTGATAGTCTTGTGGTCTTTGGATGTAGAAAATGACTGTTGAGAATTGGTTTTGAGGTTTGGTCTAGCTTAGATTCTCAGAACTTGATTGGACTATTTCCTGTTTGCACATTCAAYTCTGCCTATAAATTACATATTTTAGAATGGAAAACACACAAGGATGCATTTTACAGAACAAAGAGAGCTTTCTTGTTACTTAGTCTCAAGACCAAAAAGATTCAGGCTGGAGGGAAACAGTAGGTACCATGTAAGTGTACATGTTCAATTTGCAACTTAGTGGTTTGCATTTTTATCTAAGAAAAGTGATGTCACACACAGGATGTTTTCCTACAAAGGAAATAAAGCCCACGGTGTGATGGCAGGGTTGACAGAACTGGAACATCATCAGCAAAGGCACAGTCCCACAGTGACTGAACAAGGTAAGCAGAGGTCTGGTGATGGCAACAAGGGTCAGCCAGAAMTGGTGTTTGCCAGACAAGTCTGTGGTGATAAGGAAGGCTGAAGGTCAAGCCAGGATGTCAAGTCAACAAGGCAAGGCCAGGATTAAAAAAATGCAAGGCCAGGCACCAGCATACTTGTGCTGTTGCTCAGGCAAGGACCAAAGAAAAACACCTGAGGTTCTTTGCASCTCCTAAGCCAAACCAAGGAGGTCCTCATGAGGGTTCTCACAGCTTTTTTTAACAACTAGTTCCCTTCACAGCACCTGGATTCAAAGCTACACAATTGCCCTACCCGTGAGCTGATCTTGAGTGACTGCAGGCAGCCGAACCCCTGCAGCACAGCTGAAGAGTTTGATGGTAAAGTCACTGCACCAGCTTCTGTCAGCTTCTCTTTTTTTTTTTTTTTTCTTCTTTTTTTTTTGTTCTGAACTCAAATTTGTTGACATTTTTGTTAGTATTTAAAGAAGATAATACAGCATGTGAAATTCATCTTTTGGAGGTAATTTAATCTTTATGAATGTATTTGTTCTGTGTTAATTGTATGGTGTCTAAGGGCCATAACTAAGATATTAGGACTTTTTTATATCTGTCTGAATACAAGTTTAGCCTTCTGAAGCACAGATATTGATTGTAAAAGGAACACTAAACCTCTGGTGTTTTCATATGAAAACAATACTAATAGTAATGGGGAAGTGTAGCTACTGGAAGTAATTTAATATTTTCAGCATTCAACTGGTCAGTTAGAAGCTTATCCAGAACAGACTTCTGTTGAAATAGGAGTTTTCATTGAAAACATTAAAGTATTCTCATAATTTCTATCTGTTCCTTCTGGTAACCTTGAACCAAGTAGTCAGTAAAAGGTAACGCACCAATTTCAATATATTCATTGGCAGTCAGGTATGGGTATGACTGTCTCCTAAACTTAACATTTTACTTTTTCAGGATGCCAAGTTCCATTGTTAAGCCTTGGATCTATGCCCTTCATCACATCTGCCTATTGCTTTGTGCTAATCTATCATTGCCCTAAAGATTTTGTGTTGGAGAGATCAGTTATTTAAAATTACCAGATTTAAGGTTTGGGGTTTTTGTCTGCTTGCCATTATATTGTCATTTGATGATGTTTTCATGACTAGTGAGACACTCTATTAAAAATGTTTCATCTTTGAACTCTTTTAGAACTGCTGTGTCTTTCTTTCTAGRGTAATCACTTTTTTAGATAGAATGTCAAGTAGGCTGTCTGAAGCATTTGGTGCATTTGTTCCAGTCTGTCATAGAGTACTAGACTGTACTACAAGAACCTAGCCTACAAAAATTCTGTAATTTATCTTCTCTTTCAAGTCTAAAATAGGATAGTCATAGGCCAAAAGAGAGCTKAAAGCTGACATGGACCTTGTAACCGTAAATTGAATAGTGATGCTGAGCTGTAGCCTGGAGTATTTGTGTTCATTCAGCTCACAGTTTTAGGCAGGTGTTCTTGTAGAGTGAATCCTGCACAACTGACTMATGAAAGGAGAAGAAAAGAGTAATCTCTGAAGAAAATATACATTATGTACACCTTTGATATGTAACAAATGCTGTTTTGAAGAAGTAAGGCTAATTTAAGCTAGAGGTATTAGAAACCTTTGAATTAATTGTGCTCCTGAGTGCCCAGAAGGATTTGTTGGCTCCCAGTCTTATGAAACACTTCCTACTAATTTATTTTATCGCATTTTTGTTTGGATTTTTTCCCAAGTCRATTCCTGAATTCTATTTTCTCATTAGCAGTTTTTAATGCACCTTGATGTGTGGCATAATCTCTCTCRCATTGTTTTCTGCCAATATTTGTGTTTCTATTGTGTCTGACTAYGTTAAGTCAGTGATTTTTAATTGTCAGCCTGATGCTCCAGCTGGCAAATGTTTCAAAATGGTTTGTTTGGATTTCAGGGTTTCCRTTTTCTGCTCTTGTATACCTTTCCACACATTCACAGATTCCTGCCACTTCAGCTGCTAAAATTTCAGTGCACATCCTGGAAATATTGCAGCTTGCTAGATCAAAATTTACCTCTCTGAACTCTACCCAATATTCAAAAAATCTTTCATATGGTTTCCATCAGTTTGGTTAGTGTATGATCTTTCCTACTAGTCGTGACTTCTTTTGGCTTTTTCCTCTCTTGTATCCCCCACCACCTGGAAGCAGTAATGTGGCAGGAAAAATTAATCTCTGCTATGGAATAGCTCAAAAATTACTGCAGGCTTTGGAAACGGCAAATTTTAAACTTCACAAAATGGTGATATGTTTCAATATTTGCTTTTTTTCTCTTTTAAATGCAGAATAAAAACCTTTCAGGTATTCAAAATTCTTTTCAAAAATTCTTTTCTCATGTTGTTCACCCTAGTCCTTGCATTATATAATGGGAAATKATCCTCTATAGTATTAACAACGACATTGTTACTCTCCTTAAACTTTGTGTAGTTTTTGCACAGTCCTTATAGTCTGAAGTCTTAACTGTGAAAGACACAGCATTATTTTTGTCCATAAACTCCATGCTGTCTATAAAAGACTCGACATAGTGTTCTAGCATAGTTTCTGTGATTGTTCTATCATATTTATTTTAGTAATTTTTTCTAAGTTGATACTGAAGACCCTTTGGTCTTAAATAATCAAGTAATGCTTCCTCTCTCTTATAAAATTCCACTAAAGGAATATGTTAGACAATTATTTAGAATTATTTTATTGCTTTAGATATCAARCATCTTCAAAATTTTTCATTTCATTTATGTTAGTACTGTAAAATTYTAGATATGAAGCAAGGAAGGACAAAAGGAAAAACAATTTGGATTAAGAATGTTAGACATGAAACACCAAATATTTATACAAAAAGTTAATAAAAAACACTAGATAAAAAAATATTAGTAAAGGGCAAGRAGACATCCTGATAAATTTGAATGGTTGGAATTAATTCTGACCTTTTGATCAATGCCATGCTGTTTATAGTAAATGAAGATAAGATTGAGTCAGATTCAGAAGAGACAGTTGAAAGAGAAGAAAGAACTGAAGAAACAGATGAGAGGGGCTACAGTAAAAAAAAGCATAATTGCAATATATGAAATTATATCTACATGCATAAATTTAGAGTACAATGGAACATCTCTAAACATTCAAGTCTCAAACATTCATGGTTGAAAAGATGGTACACTTCCCAGCACTTCCAAGCATAGTTAGTGTTCCTGGTCTGTTCTAATTTGCTAACTTCCCAAACAGTGAAAACATGAATCAGTTTATGCCAGACAGCTTTGGTGTTATGGGTCTGTCCTGAGGAGGTCTAAATTTTCTAGTAACAGAAAAAACAATACTAGGAAGAGGTAGGGGGAGGAATATGAGATACTGACTTGTGTCCAAAAGTAAGTTTAAGTATGGGAAGATTTCTAATGACAAATAAGTGATCTTTAAACAGAGAGACCTTCTGGTTTTGATGCATGCAAAGCAGGTTCAGATGAGGTTATTTCAGGAAGTGCCTCATAAGATGCAGATAATTCATAAAGATTGCAAAGCTGTGCAAAATAACCTTTCTCAAATAAAATAAAAGATTTTCTCTTCAGGCTTTGCTACCATTAAACTTTTAAATTCAATTTATGATGTGGTAATACATATTTAAAACATAGTTTATTTTTATATTATCTTAGACTCTAAAGTGTTAGGATTTTTCAGATGAAGCTAATTTCATTATGAAGAGCTTAACCAAGATTTACAAAATACTGTGCTGATGAATGTTAAATACTTAATGCACAATGGAATGTATGGAGGGTCTACTTGAAGGGAAAGGATTTACTCTTGGTAAGGAAAAATCATTCCTAGCTGTATGCAATCAGCCCACTACAGTTGATAGAGAGTTAATCACACTAATGTACTTACATAATGTGACCTCTTTGTGTGCATGTTAATTAATTTGTTTATGGCATGTGAATTTTAATTGATGATGATAAACTACAGTAATAGATGGAATTTTGGAGTCTCCTGTTTTCTGTTCATGTTTAATTTAAACACATCAAGAAAGAAGSATACTGGTGTTTATGATTCTGCACAGCAGTTTTTGAAAAAAACATATGTAATCAGCATGTACGTACCAAGCAAAATTTATACAGAGAAAAAAATGCTTTTCACTAGCATTCAAATGCAGAAAATTACTTTATCTTTTAATACTTTAGACGTTAWGGTAGACTGGTTGACATGATGAATAGCATGTATGCAGCCATTGCATGTTTAACTTAACTGCTGTAAACAGTCTATTAATCTCTTTCATTAAATGTGGCACTATCASAAATTTGTGCTGCCATGGCTTATCAATTATCTGGTATCCAACATTATTTCCAGTGCCATGGTGGATTGACCCTGGCCAGTAGCTAAGCTCCAACACATTTACTTATTGACCCATACCCAAAATAATGGGGGAGAAAATGGGAAGGGCAAAACCAAGAAAACTTAATAAGAGAACCAAAGCAATATGTGCAAGCAAAGYAAAATAAGGAGTTAATTTTCTATTTTCCATCTACAAACCAATATTCAACCTTTTCCAGGGAAGCAAGACTTCATTGTGCATAATAATTACTTGGAAAAACAAGTGCCATAACTATGAACTTGCCCCCTCCCATCCTCTCCCTGGATTAACGGCTAATTGTAACATTAAATAGCTTGTGTTTTCTTCAAACATCTTGCATACCCACACTTCCTGGGAAGAGCAGAGTGGGAAAAAATCTTCTGGTAAAGCAGTCTAATGTAGTTGGTCACCACRGAAGAGGAGTGACAGGGACCCAGTGGCAAAAGCAGAAATTTTCTTAGGAAATAGAGTAGGCAATAGATAATCCATAACAAGACAACTGCTGGTGTGTTGTAGATCAACTCCTTACATATGACAAAAGGCATTGAAGTTTTATTCAACTACAGTGAAATTCTAATGGTGAATTTGTTTGAAACAATGAGAACAGAGACTGGGAAAAAGATGTAATTTATAACATCCTGTGAAGAAAAAGATGAGTTTAATATTGTAAGTTTAACTCACAGTTTCTTCAACAAACTTTGTTAATTGCTTTCTCTGAAGCAATTACTSYGATGTGAGCAGATATAATTTATATCTATGTTGTTTTGGYTCTTTCGTCCAAAGACATCACCATGATCCCAATCCTATATATTAGAAAACAAGACTCAGATAATYCTTGGAAGACTCCAGGAAGATTCTTAATAAAAAAATGTTAGATTTGTAGCTAAAACCAAATATATCACCCAATGRTTTTGCAATAAATACACACCAGTTTCCAGTAATTATAATTCTTTTTCTTCTAGCTGCAGAAACTGGAGGTTTTTTTTAGGGATTAAATACTTCATTCAAATTCTAGCTGAACTGCTGGTCAAAATGTTCATTTTTATTAGCAAGGAAAGAAAAAGTTATATTAAATAGTAATAGATTTGTTTATTGATGCATAGAAGTGTGGCAATAGGATACACTTGTTAGGTTTTGACTTCCTGAGCCCATATTTATCCTGAATTTATGTATGTTCACCTGAGGGCAATTTTGAYGATGCATTACTAGTAGTTTCTGTGTCTAAGAAAATATCTGACACCTCATGAAAGAACTCTTGATTAGAAGTTTTCAGTGCTCCATTCTGGGTTATCTACCTATATTTTAACCTCATTATGCATTCAATCTCTTGAAACTTTTTGTTTCTTTGCTTGTTTCCTTTGTGTTTTTACAGGTAAGTGTAACTGTAGAACATAAAAGKGACTTTGACAACTTTGCAACACTTTAAAACCTCCTCTTAAGACTGTTCAATTATTTGAGAGTTTCCTCAGCTAAAGTAAAATCCTTCCCTTATACTGTGTTTCTTATTTGTCTACCACATTGTCCCCACATAGGCCTTAACTAGATTGGGTTTATTCCAGTTTACTTTAACCATCTAACCAAAGTGGATTATTTGAGAACATATTTAATTATAACAAGTTTTACTTTCAGTGGAGTCAAGCACCTGAGTCATCCTCTGTTTRCCMGCTGAAAAGTTGAGAGTAACTTTCRAATCAGCAAATGCCATTTACTGACTAAGATAATACAGGTTTATTTTGGCCTTAGATTGCCAATAGCTTAGGTGAAGATCTGGGAGAACAGAATTCTATTTGTCTTAACAAACAGAAGGGTACAATAGGAGCTGATYTGTGGAGTGAAACAGTTGAATATTCACCTAGAAAAATTTACTTTGTAGTATTGCCTGATCCTCTGCTCAGGAATCCAATAGCTGTTGGAGTGCTTCTGGAGACCATCTTCCATGTTACCTKGTGCTGAAGGGAATCCAGTTCGCATGTTCACCCTGGCTGCCACAGTGAAAATACAGATAGACAGAAGATTAATCACAATAAATGTGATTTATTATCATTCTAGGACTCTGATTCACATTGTGTCTATTAAATTCTGCTTCACAGCAGTTACCTGTTTTAGGCCTACTCACAGAGAGAATTAATTTTAATTTTGCATCCACTAAGAAGAAAACTGCTTTGAGCAAATCAGAGGTTTTTTGTGTGCACTCTAGGGCACACTGTAAGGCACAAAAATGCAAGGCAATTTCCAGTTAAAAAAAACCAAAGCCCTCCCTAAAAAAAAACTCCCTCTCCACAAAACAGTGGGAGATGAAAAAAAAAACCCAATATCCTTCACTCTAAATTTTTAGTGTAGATGTATATAAAGAAGAGTTTACGATGCAAATCTAGGTGCAGGAAGTAGGGATCATCAAGATATCCCCATCAAAAGATTAACAGTGATTCAAGTTTAAAGAGTGAATTACATGGCTTTAAATGAGCCAAAACATCTGTCAGGATTCCAGGGTAGGTCTTTAAAAACACAGAGCTAACAGAAGAAAAGTCTCAGAAAAAGAAGCTAAAAGTGAAAGAGTGACTTGAGATGGAATAAAACAGACCTTTTGTACTTGAAGTATGCAGTAGCATGAAAAATCAGCACATTTTGAGTTTAGAACTGAGCCAGTACTTCTCCAGAACAGTAATATTTTTGATCCCATGAAGGCATACTGACAAGTCTATACCACAGATAGTTTATAAGGATATGGCTCAGATAAAGAAAACAGAATAAATAGCCTCCTTCAAATCATCTGCAGTGTTTCAACTTGAGCTTATCGGGACTTAAGTTAATTGTATAAATACAAGCCCATGTTGTCGCTACATTTTTGGAGTTGTAAAACAGGTTAATACAATTTGGTTTAAACCAACAAACTGAAAAGAAAATATTTTGAGTTGGAACCAGCAGCTTGTTGTAGTTCCTAGTAATCAGGCTTTGTTGCCTCGGCCACCTTCTTATTTGACTTTGCACATTTCATTTGAAYACCAACTGTTACAAAACATATGGACTGCCATAGTAATCCCATATGCCAGATGAGAACTTGCAATTATCTGTGCAAGATTCAGAAAATGATGAGATTACCAAATATTTTAAACTGTATGTCTAGTTTAATAGGCATTTCTGAATGGACATTTTAAAGGCCAAGAGTAGAAGTTTTACTACCTTTAATGTTTCTACTCCTTCTTAGACTTTCAACTTGAAATCTTGAGTTTTCATGCACAACTCAGGTATTAWCAGATGTGAAAAAGTTCTCTTACAATTTAGGAGAGAAGTTGAAGAAGACTTAATAGAGTGGTAACAGTTTCATCTTTTTTCAAGGACAAATATGAGTGCTGGACTCTGATTCAACATATACATATACACATTAGAAAGAAGTTTCCCTGTGAAATATTTTGACCACAAAGAAAAAAGAAAAAAGTTAACTTGGAGGTTCATCATGTCCATGACTATAGAAGAGCAACTGTACAGTTACTTAGAGATTAGATATTTCCTTTTTAACTCCTGAAAAGTTGTTTTCTTATTTAAACACAACCCAGTGTCATGCCACTAACATTTTAATTTTAAAAACATGATAATATCATGTTAGCACAATCTTGTTGATGGCAATAAAGATTTTAAGAGACACACTGAGCAAATAGGATTTTTTTAATATTTTTGGTAAATGTAAGTATTAATTGAGTACTTATCCCAAG
>CADDXX010000155.1:1655053-1674605 GCA_902810485.1 Alauda arvensis
TAATAAAAATTAATTTGCCAATGATACTTTGAAGTCATAACATAAGTGTTAACAAAATGTTCTTCTGTATTCATCTTCCTTTGAGAAAACACTGAAACACTCTAATTCAAATTGGGAAATAAAGGATTTTGTAAAGAAATCCTTGATCAGACTCTTTTACCAGAATTCTGAAGAGTAGTTAAAAACCTATGCTACATAAAAATTTTCTGATTACTATGAGATTTTTGTTTTCTCTTCATATGATAARTCTTATTGTTCAAAAATATTGGCAATGATAATGTTGYGTTGGAGACATGCCTTCCTAAATATTAYATTTAAATGTAAAGACTGTATTCTACAGCTCTAGTGATGCAGAGATGCTAACATCAACTGCTCACAGGAATCACTAATCATCAGCTGAAGTATTTTGAATATCTGTGTTGTTACTGATCATAATTTAATCTAAGATTCACTGCTGTTGCTGAGAAATAGGTATTTGTTCTTTTCAGCGGAAGATCAGCTTGGTAGCTGCATCAGTTAAAACTTTACTTGAAAGAAATACTAAAACAGAATTGCTATCACTAAATAGTAATTTCTAAATTTTTTTTACAATTAATTGGTTTCCCCTTCCACTTCAGAACTAAATAGGGAATAGCACTCAGATTAAAGTTATGGAAAAATGTATCTGCACTGGCCTAATAAAATACTAATTGTTTTAAAATKCATTGTATTTCAACCATATTTTTATTAATAATGCTCAGTATCTTATTAATTAACCACCTTTTTAATAGAGAATTGCACTTCCATGGTCCAAAACTAAAGCAGAAGGCATTAAAACAAAACAAAAATTGATCAATTTCATAAGCGTTTTTCCTTTCCCTTCTCTCATTCCTTTTGATTTGTATTCCCTTAAGACCTCATTTCTTTGTAAGTTATTAGGCAACCCCATCATCCTCAGATGTCTTTAACACCATCTAAATTAGGAAAGCAGTGAAAAACTTTTTGTGTCACCCACTGTCCAATAAAAACATGCTCAGAAAAATCTCCAATATACAAGTACACAAATGTAACAAGAAATAAGGTTTTTAGAAGTAAAAGTAAAAAAAGTAAAAAAAAACACCTTGAAGTCATAAGCTACTGCTTTAGCTGTAAACAACAGTTTTAATTTTAGAGCTAATTTTGAAATTCTGAAGCTAATAAGATGCTTGAAATATGAATTCAAGGGAGAACTCCATTCATGTACTCCCTTAATGATGCAAAGTGAACAATCTTGGTTTGTGGACAGATGTTTACAACTTGCCAGTTATGTTTTGGTATTGAACTGAGTTTTGGAAATTTTAACTCAGAATATAATTTATCCTGTCATTATAATCATATTAGGCACCTTTTATATATATATATATAGGGTTGCCTCTCTCCTAAAGAACAACAAAATAATATAAACAATTGAATAGAATGTATACTAAAAAGACAATACRTATAGAAAAGAGCAGGAGGCATCAGCAGAGATAGCTGGTATTTTAAAACACAAGCACTGATCAAAAAGGAAGGTCACCTAAGCCTAACTTGTGACTCCCCATAATTTCACTACTAATCAGTTAATRTTGGGTAATTATAAAATTATAATATCACTGTTAAGATCATATTTTTTAGTCTTGTGTGTATCTCTATAGACATTGCTGAATGAGGATTGTTCTTTAACAGAGATTTACGTGGGCAATAATGTTGTGAAAAGTGCAAAAAGTAGAGAAGATGGAATGCATTCCAAGAGTCCAGCTCAGGAACAGAATTCCCCTTCTCTTTTCAAGCTGTGCAATGTGAAAATCCACAGCMTGAGGATGGAACTCTGCCATCAGTGAAAGGAGGAAGAGCAGCCCYTGGCTTGAGACATCAGAGGAGCATAGATAGGACTAATCACACAATGTGTAACATTTTATTTGAAATCCTGAGTTTCTATGGAGCTGGAAAACATCAGCACAATCTCAGAGATTTTGGCTGTAAAAAGTCCTGTATGTTAGTAAAATAAATAATATTAAGTCATGGGTAACAATACTGAAATTTAAAAATYGTGCATACTCTGATTGTTTGAACAATCCTCAGCACATCTTTGGGCCAGGACAGATAGTATTCCTCCAAAGACAGTGTGGGAACAGAGCATGGGGCAGGTATCCTTCCATACCAATGGTTTTCATGTGGAAACTGTCATGGATGCTAAAGCACTTTGAAATGCAGCCCACATTGCACAGTCTGTGCAGCTATGTTCAGGGCTGGAGAGCAAGTTCTGGAAGTGTTGATAACTTAGATGTCTCAGAGCTTTCCTGTGAGCAGAACAATGGAGCAGGAGGTGAAAGARCAAGGTACTGCAAGATCCTCTCTCCTCCCACGTTCATTGCTGCCTCTGTCTACACCATAGAAGAGAGTAAACTTGATGCAAACAGTCCATGTTGCCTTTATACAAATGCTTAGACACCTGAGATAAGAAACTTTAAAATAAAATAGTAGAAGCAGCATAGGACAGATTAGTCTTATATTGGTTAATGTGTAGTGGTTAYGATCTTTATTATTTTATTTTCTCAAAAAAAAGAAAGTGGTATTGTAATCGTGCATGAAGCAGCAAGAATTAYCAATGTTATGCCTTTTGATAAGCACCACAGGGAATAAACTGATTCTAGTCCTCTGTAAATCTTTATCCATAAAGTTTATTTTCTGGACTATTAAAAAAATACAGATTGATTTGGATCAATTGAATTACCAAATTTAGTAGATTGTATCATGGTCAATTTTTATTTCATGTCATATGAGGAGCTACTGCTCTGTATCTAATAGGTCTGCTTGTGTTATTCAGCAGTGTATCAGATCATTGAGAAATATAGGCTACAGATGTAAGGTGTACTTGAGTAACAAAACAAAGCAAACAAAAACAAACCCCCACATCACCAAAAAAACTCAAATCAAATTACATAATTAAAAATTAAAATGTTAATAAATTCCTGAATGTGCACCAAATAATAAATGTGACCATTTTCCAAATTCCTATTAATTTTAAGTAGGTATGGTAAATGTAGTAAATTTCTTCATTCTAACCTACAGATAATGTGATTCAGCACATGGAAACTTATAGCTCCTAAAGTCAGACAATCATACTGCAGAAGCATGCTAAAGGATTGTAAATGTGAAAGTATTTATAGCTGATACCCAGATCAAAACTGTACTGTTCCTGAAGCAAAAAAAGCTACATGCAGATAGACACCAAGCAGCTTGTTATGATCAACCTTCCAACAAGTTAAATCCAAGAATATTCCAAAGTTGTTTTCATACATAAGTGCAGGTGTGGCATGTATGTGTCTGTAAAATTGTTCTAGAATAAGCTGAGTGGTGTTGCATTTAACTCAAGGAACATCTGACAATGTGAGGTATTAATTACCTAAGAACATATATATTTTTACTTATTAATTCAAATTAATCATAAAGACAAAAAAGTACTGGGTTGTAATAAAATTTATGCTCAAAACTACTTTGAAAAATATCTCACTTTGTGAAATTGTGTTTTGGCYGATGGAATCTCACTTAGCATTTCACTATAGCATCTAGCAGATTCTTCAGCATACCAGAGGGGAAACCAAAACCCCACATTATAGTACCTTCTATAAAATAAAAACAGCTAAATAATTTTTTTTATTTAGTTCTGCCTAAACTTTATCCTTTTAAGTAATGTATCTCTTCAAGGAATGTAGGTTATGCATATTYTGTGTCATTGACTGTTTCCCAGTAATGAATACAGCAGACAAACTTGATTAGTTCWGTGTTCTAGTCTTACCAGAAATAGCTAAGCGTTATTTTAATTCAAAATGGATTGAAATAAAGTGGTTTATTAATTCGTCAGAGACACATAATTAACTGTCAGTGACTTGTACACTACAGATCAATATCAACAGGGCAGCAAATAATGAGTTCCATGCAGACTTCCCACAAAGGCCAAGTAGGTTACACAAACAAATGTGGAAACACAGATATGGGCACACACATGGCCCTGCTCTGCTTGTTTTGTTGTGGCCACTCTGGGTGGGACCATGCTCTGTCTCCCTCTGTTAAAAATCACTATATATTTCTTGTGTGCTTTTCAAGCTTGTGTTTTCCTAGTTTTAAAAATCCCTTTTTCTTTCAAGATTTGACACAYACTGATAACATGTCTGTGATGCTTTTTCAAGGAGCAGCTGAAGTGAAAGAATTAAATAGCATCCCTTTGAACMGTGTGTTATACTGCTGAATTTTCCCATAATAATTTTGATAATTAGCTTCTCCTTATGGTAGCTTTTTTTCATGGGCTATAATTCTATCTGATTGAATAATAAAAATCAGGCAATGTCATTAGAATTTACATGTTTTTTCTTCATTTAGAAAAGCTATYTGATTATATTTCATTACCTGTCATAGAAATGTGGGCTACATGTATTATGTAGTCATACTTTTTTTTCTAAACACACATCATGTTATATTTTATATAATTAGAAACTCCTGATATGCTGTTGTTTAACATTGCTAAAACTAACAGTAAGAAGGAACTTTTGTTTTAACTACATTCAACTGGATTCATGCATGAGTTTTTGAAAGAGGAAATTTATATACACATATCTATTTATCTGTAATTTCATTCATTATAATTTATYAGAACATAATTTAAAATATWTTTTATGAACCTGGTCYAACAGTATTATCATCAATATTCAAATGCTCTTGTGCTCTCCCACTGCCATTGAAGGAAAAAGACAGCATTTATGTTGTTAGAGTAGCTTGTGTTAGAATTCACAGCTGGYGACAAACTTCCTGATTCTGTGATTCATCAGTATGTCTAGTGCTCCCAAGGTGTTACTCRTCTTGCATCATGTTACATGGTTGTCATTGAGACTTATAATCCTCTGCTTCTAATCTTTTCTTGCAGTGTCCTTTGTCAGTTAATGGAGAAGGCTTCTGCAGACATTAAAACATACAAACCCTTTTCAGAAGTGTGCTTTATAATGATTTCTTTATCTTTTGTGAGAGTCTTTTCTTCTCCCTACCATTAGTTTAAAACACTGAATTTTGTGACTAGGATGAACCCTTATTTTCCACACACAAAATTGAATGATTTGTGGGATATACAAGGTACGTGTGAACAATGCATGTGAGAGTAAAGGAACCTGTTTTAATGACCCTGAAACAGAAGTAGGCAATACAAACCTATTTTTCAGTAAATAGTAAAGGCAATCAGCTTTTGGTGAATGAAAAACCCTGTAATGGTTTCTCTCCATACAATTAATGATGACTCAATTACCTAGCAGGTATGATGAATGATTGGAATCTGCTAGACCAACAGTCTACAAATCATTATATTCACTTGCATGATAGTCTGTCCTGTCCAGTGGTTRTCAATGGTCAGGTAAAGAAGTGTTACCCTTAACTGCTCCTCTCCAATCAGGCAATTGTTCTTCATARACCTGGTGCTTGGGTCACAGACAGATGAGCATTATAAAACTGAGCCACAGGTTGCAACAGCACRGATAGCCAGGTTTGCATATTTGAAAGTCCATAAGCTGACACTGKAGAGCTTTCACTGCAGAGAAATATAAGTCACTCTCCTCATTCCCACCAGGCATGACATATTTACCTGTTGTTTCCAGAGGTACCATTTACTTTGAAGTCTGTCTGCCTGAGTTGACACTGCTGCAGAATGGCACAACTAGGAACACATCTCTACCTTCACTAGTCAGTGGAAGTCACTGAAGACCATGTCAGGTTTGGTGTGTTTGAGACCTACATGGTAGAGCAGGTACTTGGGTTTCTTCTCATGGTTGTTCATCTCAGGCATTCTTCCAGCAAAAATGGGTAACACCACACTTCCTACATCTCCCTGTTTTCTTAKGCCTTTTTCTTGTACCTTGAGTTCTCTTCCTGATCATGAGATTAAACTGAAATTAATGTTTACCTAATTAATGTCAGTTACTATATATACATCCATTTCAATCAAAATKAAATAATAATCAAAACTTTGTCAAATAGTAAACTTTGTGTTCTCTTCCAAACTTTCCAAACATCTGCTTGCAAATGAAATTCRTTATTAGCTTATCAATCAAAATGTGATTGATCACAAACAAATCTCAACAAACATAATGATTGTATATTTCAGGGTAATTCATTAAGTCCTACATTTTAGCATTTCTGCAATGTAATGTACTTGTGTATAAATACTTGTACATCCCTACTCTTAATATATGTATAAAGCCTGAGCCTGACATTTTCCTATTTACCTTTCTGAAGCACCAGAATAAACTCCATAAAATCCATATTCAAAGAAGCTGCAGTAAAATATRAAAAAGTTATRGTAATGTGRCAGAAATTCCAAACAGGCTGGAATTTTTTTTAACCAATTTATTTACAGATTTATTTTAGWCAAGTCTCCTGTGAGCAGACCTCATCAGATTGAGATCTGTATTGTTTTGAAGGTTTGAATAATTTACAGAACCTGYATATTACAGCAGAAATCCACAAGCAAACCAATCTTTTATAAAGACAACACATCAAGATGCCTTTGTATTCTTTCTTTATATTTGAAATTTTGCCAATAGTAAAAAAAAAGGGGGGACTGTGACTCTTCAGTGACAGGTAACAGCAACGATGCATGGTTATCAGATTCAGAGTTTAAATGGAATCTGATGTTTTGGGCTTCACTACTGAAAAGCAGTAGTGCAACATTCAATGCAGCCAAATTTTCTAGAAGCAGAGCTAATCACATATGTAGTCATCCCTGGATTAAATATATTATGACACTGGTCAAACCACAACAGAAGGAAATCTTCTATTTATTGATTAAAAAATAAAGTTTTTGCAATAATCAATGTGAAATACTGATTTAATTTTCTGACTAACRTTAAAATTAATAGCAATATGTAGACTCTAAAGTAATGGAAAACCCCAGAATAAAGGAAAAGCAAGTTTGTCACCAGTTTCATCCACTGGGAATAAATAACTTAGATTTCTTGGAAAAACTTCTTATTTAATTTTTCTCCCACTGACAGATAGTTATATAGTTGAATCCCAAAGAGTAAAAATAAACACAAATTTCATTGACAAATGACTGCAATTCAGATGTTCTTACAATTGCTTGTACCCTAGGTTTATTTATACTTGTCAAATATGTATCCACAATACRATATTATCCAGAATAGAAAGATAAGATTTTTTGAAATGGAAAGTAAACCTTCTAAATATTTATTCAGAAATTCCCATTTGATAAGAATTGCAAAACCCCCCCCCAAAAAAAAACCCAAAAAGCCACCACCACCACCAACAAAAACACTAAAGCAAAAAATCAAACAAAAACCAACCCAAACAAACAAACAAAAACCCAACAAACAAACAAACAAACAAACAAACAAAACCCCAAAAAATACTAAGGAAGTGTCTATATAAAAGAAAATTCTTCATTTTTCGTACTCTTCCATGAATTCCCACTTGCCATATCTGGAGAGAAAACCTCCAAGGAACTGTGAGAAAAAAAMCCCAAACTGKTATTTGCACTTTTTTAATGGCATGTTTATATTATTTCACATTTTCATGGCATGGCTTCAGCTAGACAAATGCAAAACATGCCTGTATAAGTATAGTGGAAGCCAAATGTTTGTTGTTTTACTGAAAWGGCAAAGAAGAAGAAAATTATTTAAAAATTACATTGAAAGTGCCCAAATATAAACCTATTGTATATTTATTTTGCCCAGTTCCACTCCATTTGATAGTTTTGTTCTTTGTAATATTCTTATTTCCARTTACTGTCTGATTGCTTTCCACAGCACAAATATGATCTTCTTCATTCTTCCAATAATCTAACAAATCTTATCAAATCTGGGTCTATTATTTCTAACAGACAGAGACTCCCAGGTTCCTGGTGTTTCAGCAGCCTGGGCCTGTAASAGCTTTCACAGGAGTTGCCTAAGCAACAAATAAGGAGGTCTAGGAAATGAAAACTCCTAACATCAGCAAAGAGCTCATTGATGGAGAAGATAGATGAAACATAAACATTTTTCTAAAATGRTATCTTTTTCCAAGAATTGATCAATTTTTTCTCGAGAGTAATGCCTTTTCCYCTTAATCTGTGACCCTTTTATCTGTGACCCAGCAACTTGTGAACCCTTCCATTGAAATTCTTAACATTTTCTAAAACTGTTTCATGGATATGTGAAAATGGTGCTAACAAAAATGAAGAAAGTTGAGATGTTTAGAGGTGTCTGGATATTTTGTTTTTTAATTTAATCCTCCAGGATTTGGTTCTGTGGTAATATAAGAATTTTTATATAGTTTCATCTGCAAAAATAATTAATATAATTATGTTATAGAGATACAAAAACTTACTCTGTATCTCAGATAATTATCCTAGTTTCAATACACCTCTCCTTTTAGCCTTGATAGGTACTGAGGCCTTGCATTATGTAGTACAACTTTAACACAGTTTAACTGTGAAACTATAGACAAGAATTGTATCAAATGGAGGAAGACAAATAGGCTAATGAAACAAATTGCTTTGGTTTTCTCCTGTCRTTAAGAGAGATACATTCTGAACAGAAGTTATTATTTTTACTATTTTCCAATGGAAAAATTCTGTGTTGAATATCTCTCTATAATTTTGAGCTGTCCTGGATACTTAATAAATCCAGAAATCCTGAAAATTATTTCTCTGTTACACACTACATATCATTATTCTCTGCAGAATAACATGGTTTTCTGAACAGCATGATTTCAGTTCTCATAAATTTGATAAATCCAGGGAAAAAACTTAGAAATGCAGTGCCACAGTAAAGAAAGAAAATTTTTTAAAAGTAGGTATAAGGGTTGACTTGTTATAAATTCCAAAGGCTCCTATTTGGTCCTGAGACAATCTTATTTTTGAAAAATTATCATCTTTTTCATCCAGTAGCAAATATATGYAATTTCACAGTTAGTGTATGGACATGATTGCTTGACTTTATAGACCAAGTCGGTGAGGGATGGATTGTTGCTTCTCTGCCAATTTTCAAACCAGTTAGTTCTAATTGTAACAATTCTGATTGTAAAACTCTATTCTCTTTCAGTTGCATAACTCATTCAGGCCATTTATTTGATGAAACAATATGTCTTTAGAAATCGTCAGAATGTGAGTATTACTCTGCTATCATGGTGATAACAAAACACAAACACTGATTCTCGGTCAATTTTAAAATTACTGCATCAATAACAAAAATATTTCCCCAGTCACAAATATTAAATATAAAACTCATAAGCAAGGTCACTTTTCCTCTGCTTAGTCTAGTATCCCATGTGATTTTTTTTCCTTAGACAAAAGTAACTTAAATGGCTCTAAACATTCCTAACCAGTGGTTTAATGTTTTCCAACATGCTGAGCTACCACTGGATTCTGACTAATCCCATTTAATCAGACCTTAGCATGAATAGAAATGATATTACTTTCTTAGGTGTCTGAATAAGGATGTAAGAGACTAATTCTGACACTTTCTAAAAAAGAGATAAATTGTTTTGTTTAGTCAAATATTTTACAGAGGAAAATACATTTTAGGAGAAAATTTTAGAAAGAYGTCTAAAAAGTTTATCATTATGAAGTTAAATGTTTTGTTCTTTATTCAACCCATATGGTTTTATTTTTCTTCAAAACTAGAAACTCTTGAAATTTGTAATTATACTTTATTGCATCCAAAAAAACCCCTCCTTCTGTAGAGATTTCAGCTGCATTGTYTTTGAATGCCAAAATACAAGACACTGACTATCTCTACATCAAGAAAGGCAAGGCTTACAAAGGGAAAAACATCCAAATACCATATCCCACAAATGTTTTTCATGGGCCTAAATTCATTGTCTGTRAAATTCCCTTTAGTTATTTAAATCTCTCATGACCAAATGAAAGACTACACTTTCAAAAATCATGTGATAGTCTTTGTTTGGTTGCCATACCACTGTCGTATTAATGGTTGCATGACAAGACTTTAAAATAGCTTTAGAGATAGTTCTAATTAAAACATCTATTCCGATTTTTTAAATAATATACTGAATATCTCATTGATTAATACGCACTTCTGATYTTCTGTGGAACAATATATAATACTGCTATTGGTCCAGACATTTCTCTAAGGCTTGTATAGAAGATGAACTTTTAAAATGGTATATTCYTTTAAAAAAGTCAAGACACATCAATTCTGGTACTAATTGTCATTATGGTGTTTTATGCATTTCCCTTGTCTCATGGTGATAGGCTTTATAYATTTTCATAAGTTAACTTAGAATAAAGCTTGAAAACTGAGTCCAAGTCCTCTTGTTAAGGAGTTTCTTGAAAGACTGGTGCAAATGCAGTGTTGTCCTTTTGATGATTTATGTCAAGGATTTGCTGAAGTTCAAGGATGAGCTGTATGGCTGAAAGATGTAAAGTTTAATGAAGGAGTGTGTATTGTAAGTAAGAGCATCAAGTATGAGAGTTTAGAGGACAGTGCTTCTTGATAAATGTATTTTCATCTGTTACAGTAAAAGGCAAAAGAGGTTAATGCCTTTCACTTTGCTAATAGGTTTTCTTTATTAAATCTATGACCTAAGTTAGATGTATGGGAAAATCTAGGCAAGAGTATTTGGAATATTTTAACATGTCAATTTTATTTGCTTGATTTTTTCATCCTTTCTTACTTTAAATATGGTCTTCTGATTCAGGAAATTGTGTAGGAATTCATCACATACAAAAGAACAATTCAGACCTCAAGTTTTGTTGGTGCTTAGCCAAAASGGAAAATAACCATTTTTGAGGTGGCAAACCACAAGTCTTTTCAATTACTGCCAGTAACACATGATTTTAACATGCAGGAGGACATAACTCAAAAACCCTTGCATTTTTCTTTGATGATCACGAAGTTTTTGAGTATTCTCAAACTTTTTTACAGGCTTGAAAAATAGCTCACAAGACCTTATGGCACATCTGAAGCATTGCATTTCTTCTTTGCTAGGAAAGCTTTGTATTTCTTTCCAGCTCGGAGGAGTCTCCTTCTTGCACATTTTGCTGCACAAGGCAGACACTGAGCAGGACTTTATCCTTATTGATCTATCATTTGCAGTAATTGCCTAGCACCTGACTTGGCCAATCSTTCTTACATCTCCCATTATATTCTGTTTTGAGAGAGAATCTCTAACAATTCTTTTGCATTCAAGGTTATTGCCACATTATGTTAGAAATAGAACCTTACCTATTAATATTAATTCCTAAAATTTGACTCAGTGCATCTTAAATCTGAAGGAACAATCTGGTTCTCCATTTAAAAAAAAAGAAAAAAAAAAAATAAAGAAAGACTGCAAGCTGCTAGGCATCAAAAAGTAATTGTCTTTTGATCAATATTCATAGTCACTAACACTGAAAAGTTTAAAACTACCTTAGTGAATGGTATATTTTAGAGTTAACAAGTACAATTATATTTTTGGAGAAGAATTTCAAGGAAGTTTTTAGCTTTCATCTCAAAAATAAGTATGGATCTTTGAAAAGTATTCATATATATAGTTCATGTTGATCATATATATCGTTCAGTCATTTTTACATAGTTTTTTACAGATAAAGTTGCATTCAGTATACATAAAAAAAAAAAAAAAAGAAACAAGTACAAAATAAAAAGAAAGCCATAGTTTAAGGAAAGAGAAAGAAGAAATAATAAGGAACAAGAAGGGAACTATCACTTGTGGGTTTTTTCTTCCAGATATCTTGAAGAAAGTGTATGAATATATTTAGTTTGCTTTTAAAGTGAACCTGGACAAACAAATTAAGAGTATTAGGCCTGTAATTCTTAATCACAATAATCTGTTTTACTGTCTTGTTTTAAATGTTCATCCCTTTGACTGATTTATGTTTAAAATGCTACTTTATATCTTTCTAAATCATTAAAAATATATTTGTAAAGTTATTTCAATGTCTCCCATCAGGTTTTGCTATTTGTTTCTTTTCTGCTTAGCTATCTGTGCTTTCTTTCTTGCAATTTTCATCCCACATGTGCTCCTGACATTGCCTATTTTTAGGGGAACCAAAATATGGAATGTTTCCCCCATTTATTATCTTAGCCTAGAAGCTGAACAATCAAAATTTAACTTGCAATTATTTTCTAAATTTAAACCCCACTTATTTTCTGTGTCTTTAATAAGGTAACAACCCAAACTGTGCACAGAATTTCACAGAGCTGCAGAACCTGTAAGGTTGGAATGAACCACTAGAAKTCATGTGGTACMACTTCCCTGCTCAAGCAGGGCCCCTAGAGCATGTTACCTAGGATCACATGATAGCACAGATATATTTGAACTATGAGGACTCAATGAAAAAAAATTAATTGCCTGAAACAACATTTTTTTGTGAGTTTTAAAGAAAAGTAATTTATTGCAACATGGAGCAAAATTTGGCATTTGATGTGTCCAAGTAAATGCTGTGAATKCTCAAGAGATAGAGTTCTGAGCAGATAAACAAAAATGTTTTGCAAATCTGATTGACACCTCTCASCTGTTTCTCTAGGGGCATCGTCAGCATAATTTACTAATAGGATACATCATTTTAGGATGATATTTATTCTCTTTTGAAAGCTGTAATTATTGAATCAACTAACAGCTTTTTTTTTTTCTCATGGAGACCTGATTAGTTTCCTTATTTAAAAACTCAAGCAATAGCTCAAAATAAGACACCATTGAAAACCAGAATAGTTTTGATGAAGTCTGTTGATGGATGTTGACATAATCAAGAGTCATTTAATTAAAAAGAAAACTGAAATCAATAAATTGAAGCTTGCCAGAAGCTAAATAAATAACACTAGAAATCCTTTACTAAAAATTAATCTTTAAAAACAASAAAATATTTTTTGAGATGGAAATAAAGATCATTCATTTATCCTGATTGAGTAGATTTACAATTGTTTTTTATTCTATAAGTAGTTAATAGTGTGATGACATTCCACAATTTTTATTGTACTGAAATTAGTGTATAAGATTTAAATTGCAGTGAAAATATGTAATGACTAAATACCAAACTGTATACAGGAAAAAGTTAAGAATAAAACTTGATCTTTTCTTTTTTCACAATAATCATGTGCAACTGGGAGTATGAATCTGTCAAGCTATAGTCTCTAAGCTAGCCATAACCATGCCATAATCTTCATAGGTCATTTTCTTTAGAGCCAATGAAATGTATGGTCACTGACATCTGGGCCAGTCCATCAACACTCTGAATTCACCATTATGATAGATGCTTTGTGGATTATATGGTGATGTGTGCATGAGCGTGTGCTTTCAGTAAAGGGGACAGTACTTAGCGAACTGCGGGCACAATTTCAAAATTTTAGTTAAAAATTGAAATAGAAAAAGAAAGCCCTCTTGTTATTTAAAATGTCTAAAACATCTAACTTCACATGTAACATTTTGAGTACAGAGTCTGGTTTAAAAATGAGAATAATAGGTAAACAGTGTCAGATTTTGCTTCAAGAAAGTATATGGTGCTGTCATCTCCAAGTAGATCTCCCTTCGCTATAAACCTTGAGGTTTGGATACTATGGATACTTAAACATTTTTCTGCTATTTCTTAATGGTCTTCTGTTCTTACTTGATGGAAATTATATCAATAGGGAACATTTGAAGGAGCCATACTTGGGATTTAAGCTTATGAAGAAATTCTGCTGCTTCTGATTTCCTGCCACATAAGATCTGTTCTGCTGGTGTTATTATATTSTGCCACAAACAAGAAAGATTCTTTGAGATGTTACTCTCAGCAGCTTCATAACAGGGCAGTTTATTGAGACTAGATTAAGGGGATCTCAGATCTATTATTAATCATTAATTTGAAATTGTTTAGWGTTATAAAAGAGAAAAAAAATGTTAGAATGCAAGCTAGAACTGAACAATTTTTCCTACTCAGTATCCAGTATATTTTTCTGTGGTGTCACATTTTACCCTTTGCTTCTTCTAATTTCTAATTTGCATTCTGACATATCTTAGCAAATTGAACTGTACTCTAAAATACAGTTTGTGTGGCCTCTCATTCAGTACAGAATTATTCAAAAGTATTATGGATGCAGTATTTAGCCAATAGAAATATCTATCACCTGTTTACAAAAGAAAACAACAAAATAACAATTAAGAGTACTAATTGCTTTCCTAAGTAGCAGAAAGAATGAAAACTAACCAAGTGGTTATGATTTTATTTGTATTTTCAAATCTTGTTAAGATGTCTTTCACAGTGTTTAGATGAGTCCACTCAATGCAAGTTTTAMAAAATGAATCACCAAATCAGGATATTTGTCACTACAAGATTAAAATGCTTTGCATTAGATTCCCCTTCTGTTTGCTTTAGAGGTTTTTGTAGAACACTTGCTCTTCCTTTAAGTTCCAAATATATTAGTCATGGGACATCACTTAGCATGTTTACTTTACTACAGTGTCGAGTAAAATAAATGACACCAGAGGAGAAAAAGGAAGTAACCTTAAGGTTGAAATTATAAAGAAATAGAATAACTACTAGTAAATAGATTAATAGTATTGTAGAATACAAAAATACTAAAACTTCATACTATCTTTTAGTCTCCCCAATGCCAYACATTCAGGTATTGATTGCCATATCAAAATATTTCCACTAGCACCATTATGCAGGCAGGCACTTTTATTCAATACATGTGACACAAAAGACATTAAAAGCAATTTTTAAAAACTAATACAGCTTTTCTTCTCTATGAAAAATCTTCCAGTTCTATTCTGTTCAAATTCTGTTGCCTGAATTACATGAACAATTAGTGATCAGGAGGAAAATATAAAAGAAAAAAATCCTAAAAAAACAGAAGGACAGAGGTTGCTTCAAGATARTTTTTGTCCAAAATGAATTGGCTGTTACTAATCACTGACATGAGTGAGCTGGTGAATCCCTCTCAAGTATTATGAATGGATTGATATTATGGTAGTTATTTGGGTTCTCTGATGAGGATTGCAAATTGGCTTGCTAAAAAGAAAATAGTTTTAATGAGTTCTTAGTCATTAACAAGATTCCACATAATGTTAGGGGAGGAATGATTTCCCATAATCTGTCGGAGAGAAATGGTAATAGAGATAGTGTCACAGAGGTAGTAGAAACTACTGAATCAAAGAATAAGATCGACTCCTAAAAACATTAAAAAGGATTTTTTTTTCGATGATAAAGAAAGAGACTCTAGTATATCACTCAGAATAGGGACTAAATTGAAAAACCCAGCACTTTGTTCTTAAGGTGTGGTTCTATATAGATGCAACATAAGGACATTATAAGTGAGGTTTCGGCCAAAATGAGAAGTGCCTACCTACAAAATCTATTAAAGAAGACTTCCTATAGGTGAGACCCATTAGGAAGATCTTGTTTGGTAGAATAACAAAAGTATGAAAAGCATTAGTGTTCAAAAGCTTCCTCTGTTTCAAAGAGAAAGGTAATAGCTGTAAAGACGTGTAGCTAAGTAGTGGTGGAACTCTCTTGAATAGGAAGTATTAGCTCCACAGTAATCACTGAGCATTTTGAGCATACTAATTATTTTTGAACAATATTGGTTAAAATTTGAAATAAAATGTCTTTACTGGAAAAAGGAAAGTTATCCCAGGAAAATTCCAAACAGTGCATCATGGATAATTTCCCTGAATATGAGAACATTATTTAAGAACTGTCTGTGAGCAGAACTTGTTAAGTAAATACCTTGTGTGATGTCTATTAGTTGGTCTTTCAGAAGCCCTTTCTCTTCTAACCTCAGTCTCCATAAAATTATTGTAGCTGCAACTCAGGTAATTTAAAAACTCAATTATTATACTACTTTTAGATATGCATATTTATGATATAGAAACAGCTTATGTTTCAATGGATATCTTCTATTTTCTWCACWTGAYMCAATAAGGTACATGAGTCAAAATTCAGGGTTTCCAACACTGTTGGGAATAAAATAATATCATAGTCTCTATATGTCCTCGGAACCAAAGACAGTATAGTGTGTTTTACAGCACAGCATGTGGAATTGTGAGAGGTATTTAAGACAGTGATAATTGAATTAGGTCAGCAACAATACACTCTCTGTAACTTTTCAGAAGACCTCAAGGCTATATCAGAGTCAGAAAGTAGTTTCTGTGGTATAAGTGTCTGAGCAACTGACAGCCTTTTCTCCTAGTTTACTTCCATTGTTTAGATTTTCAYAGTATTTTCACTATTTTTAGGATTTGGAAAAACACCCATCCATAAGAAAATAGTAGGACTGTAATCTATCTATGTTTTTTCTAAATAAAAATCTGGAGTTATTGATATCCATCTTTAACTATTTTGGTTATTTTTAGATATTTTAAGAATATGCAGAATGAAAACCATCCCAGAGAACATCTGTGCTTGTAAATATAAATACCTACATGTTACAAAAATTGTACATACCCCTGTTTTGCATATGGAGGAGCATTTTTAATTTCAAATAATTTTTGTGAATTTGCCACTATCAAGTTTTTTYGTGTACTAAAATCTATCTGCCTCGGGCAAAGAAGAAAAGAGGAGACTCTTTCCAACACCTTTTCGTTTCTTCCATCTCTCCCTGGGAAATAAACAGGTCCAGTTGTTGACATGTAGACCACTAGACCTGGCAAATTATTAAAGAGAAAAAGGAGAGAAGTGCAGAGGTGCTAATTATAAAAACCTATAAGTACACAGGGGAAAAAATAAAAAGAAAGAAAAAAAGAAGCACCTGATTTAAAATTCACAACATTGGCACAAGATCATGGAAAAGTATCTGAACAAGTTCAATTAACTTGACACTGCATCTACCTTTAGTAAGATGCTCAAGGAATCAGGCTGGCAGTCATTTTAAAATAAAATTCTTATCTACTGAAAGCAAACATATATTTATCATATTTAATCACAGATTTTCAGTTTCAGCTGAAGGAAAAGTTCATTATCCATTTTCTCTGGGTAGAATGTTAAAAACTTTTAAAAATAGTTGAATATTCAAGTGGTTTTTTTTTTTCAAAGAAATAAAAATACTGGATTTACTGCCAGAAAAAAAGGTTTGGATGTAGGACCTAGTTGAGGAGGTAAATAGGAAAACCTATGACCAGATTAGAACCCTCATTACATCAAAGGACAACTTTGAAATGCATGGAGAAAGACACTCAACAGCTTTTTAGAGCTTTYCAATCACCATGAAGAAATTTATTTTATTTTTATTTGATAGATTAACTTGAAGGGAAAATACAAGAAAGCATGATAAGAAGGAATTTAAAGAGGTGTTTTTTCTTAAAAAGATGTCTTATWTTTTTTTCTTACTTAATATTTAATGTAATTGAATGTGTCCTGATTGGGACAAGAAAGATGGTGACAGGGATGGAAGGGATGTTCTSTGGAGAGKGTSTAGGRGTTTTGGGTTTGTCTTGTTCAGAGACAAGGAGACCAGGGAACAATCTCATTGCTCTCTACAGCTTCCTGAGGAGGAGAAGCAGAGAGGGAGGAACTGAGCTCTTCTCCTTGTTATCCAGTGATAAGACACACATGAAAGTGATTCATAGCTGCATCACTGGAATTTCAGACTGCACATTRGGAAGCATTTCTTTACCAAGAAGGTGGTCCAATACTGGAACAGACTTCCTAGAGAGGTGGTTAATGCCCCAAAACTGTCCATGTTTAAGAGGTATTTGGGTAATGCCCTTTAAAACACATTTATCTTTTGGTCAACTATGAACTGGTCAGGCAGGTGGGTGAGGTGATCATTGTGAGTCCTTTCCAATGGCCTTATTGTTCTGTTCTATTCTATTCTATTCTATTCTATTCTATTCTATTCTATTCTATTCTATTCTATTCTATTCTATTCTATTCTATTCTATTCTATTTTTTATATATTAAGAAGAAAACCCCCAAAATGAAACACCGCCGGTTTAGCAATAATCTCATATGGAATCCCTGAAGTGAACAAGTTTTAAATTGTAGTAGTAGTATTTGTTGTCAGTTTGATGTATGAGAAATAAATACACAGCAATCTCAAACTGAAAATTTCTTGACAGATAGATATGTCTCAGGGAGCAGCAGAAACAGAGTTTTTTCAAGAGGGAAGGCAGCTTAGGATCCAGGGTGACAGTACACACAGTGATGGCCTGAACCATGGTGTAGTGCTGCAGCACGAGCAGAGCGGAACCCAGCTGGTGATAGCAAGAGGGTACCAAAAACAGTGAGARACCATCAGCCTAGGCAAGGTGACAAGTCTGGGTCATGCCATTCCAACTGTTTCAGCATCAGCAGGAAAGACATCTGGGCACAGGTGTAACTACAGCACAGCTCAGACCAGGACTGGAGGCATTGAACTTCATAGAAAGAGTGCTCTTCACCAGTGTGGAGAAAGGGAAGTGGTCCTAGGAAAAGGTAGTCCAGGACCATTAAAACCTACCAGGATACTCAAGGCCCTAATACTACTTCAGTTAGTGCTCTTTATCAAAAGAATGATAGAATGAGTTCACTGATTTGTTTAGCAATGCTTTGTGGTGTTTGTACAATGTTCCTTTCTTGCAAATTTCTACCACAATAGAGAAATTTAAAGTGCACAATCACACTCACAAATAAGAGCTGATCTTCCTCATCTGTTCAGCACATTCCTGTCACACTCATTTGTAGTGTGTTTTAACAGCTGGATGGTAGTAATATTTCCTCAGAAAATAATAAGCTCAGAATCATCTGGAAAGCAAATTTTGAGTACATGCTTATCCCCCCAGCCTAAGAACAGTACAAGTATATACCCTCTAACCTTTTGCTAACTAATTCCATAACATCAGGTAGATCTCAAAGGTATTCTCTTTGTGTCAGAATGTTTTGTTCTAACAAAATAGGRCAAGGACAGGTGAAATAATCTGAAAAAATAGGTTAACATCAGAAAGTGGAAATAAATGCAATGCTTTTGGTTTGTTTTCATTAAAAAGAGTTTATTGAGATTTATGTCTTTAACATTGAGAGAATAAGAAATAGRTGTCTCTTCAGAAGGTATAATCCATTGATTAAAATTGACAGCAAAATCTTKCTTTCAAGATGAGACAATTGAACTTCCTCTTGGAATTTAGTGCAAAATGTGGAGATTTGTATTTAGTTTTTCTTCAGCATGTGCAAGAATTTGGAACTGATAAAACATTTTTATATGTATTCCTGACATGTTGAGTGAGATATTTTCATCAGCCTACACTGCAAAGTATTTTTGGGGTAAAAAACTCATGTTCATTATAACTCTTTGCTTTCTCAGTTAGGTAGCTTTCAAATCACTAACACATTGTAATTGAAATTTTGAAGGTTGCCTGAGTCTCAGACAGGCTACAGCGTGTTTCGGTATTGGGTTTTTTTGGATTTTTACAGGTGGGGGTGTAGTTTGTTTTGGTGGTTTGTTTTGTTTTGTTTGTTTGGTTTTGGATTTTGTAGTTTGGTTTGGTTTGATTTTTGGGGTTTTTTTATACAAATTCATGAAATCATGAGGCTTAATTGTTGTAGAAAGAATGTTTCTCAAAAACTAAAAGGTTACCTAAAGGAATGTCCTGAATTATAGAA
>CADDXX010000155.1:1676878-1695687 GCA_902810485.1 Alauda arvensis
GGGTATTTAAAGTAAATCTCAGCAGGAGAACTGGTTTGGATTTCTACATTCCCTTAAGGGAAAAAAATGAATTAGAACAAATTATAAAATTTAATATGTTAGCTTTTGCTACAAAATATTTATTTATATAACATTTTCTGGCATAAGCAAAAAAGCACAGTGAGAAAAAAATGTTAATTTAAATTATATCTGAACCAACATAATAAAATTGGTGATCAGAAAACTGTGCACACTGAATTACCCATACCAAGACAATCACCTTTCCCCTGCTGAAAACTRGGAGTGAAATTTTGAACAAGAAATACTACCCAAATGGGCAAAATTCATTCTCTTAGATATTTTTCCACAATTCATCACTAAGAAAGGACGCAGTTGGTAACAAGGTGTGGCCTACTCCACTCTCTTCTACTTATTCTTCCAGAAGATACAGTTTAACTCTCTATAAGGGCATATGAGACACTGTTGCAGCTYCTAAGAATAGAGAGTTTAGGGCAGATGTAATCCAAATTCCTCCTATAATCAGGACCATGCTGAGTGAGTAGTTTGGTTTGAACCAAATAATCTCTCTCTTCTGAGGGAGAGAAGAAGCYGGAAATAAATTATCTCTGTCTAAGCTGTTTCAATTTTTTCTAGGTGTATAAATTCACACTTCCAATTYCTTCTATCATGTAGATTTCATGCACAATTTTCCCTATCATATTTTTTTCTGCTGAAAGACAGTATGRTAGGAAATTTCCAACCACTTCCATTTGCAGTACACTACTTAGTGTACTACTGATTGATTTTTTACTCTGTTCTGCTTGAGAAGTCTGAGTAGTTTAAGAGTAAAGAATCTTGAGCAGAATATCTAAGTGATAATGCAAGCACAACATATACTGGCTGCTGCCCACACCAGTAATAGTGGAGGTCAGTCCTAGATAGAAACAGAGTTCTGTAAAAGAACCTGTAGCTGAGGCATGCTCTTYTTCAAAGAAGAAGGTACTGACTGGAATGAGATTATACTACAACAAGTCTAGTATTTGTTATTCGAAACATGTTTTTGCATCAATAAGATCGTGCATATAAATATGTGGCTATAATATGAGAGCAGGTAGGTAGAATCCTCATTTTTGTTGTTGTTTTGGGGTTAATTTGGGTTTGGGTTTTTTTTCATATAATAGCTAATTCATATTTAATTTTCCTTTGATTTTTATCATCTATGTACTTATATTTGACCTGAAAAAACTTTATACTACCAAATGTTTTGAACAATCTTTCCTTATTTTGTGTCACTCAYGTCAATCCTATGAAAAATGCACTGGCTTTGACTGTCAGGAGATTTTTTGTATAATTTGGTATTTTTTTTAATAGAAAATTGAACATGAACTTATATGCCTAAGTACCAAAATTAGATTTATGCAATCGACATAGTAAAAGTGGTTATCTCCTCATGGCTATCATTTTAGACATCTCCTCTGAGATCTCAAGATATGTTCAGGTCTTTCACAGCTCTCCTGACAATATCTGTGCAAAGRACTGATTCTTTTAGTGCTGCAATTTTCCACTGTCTCGAACACTGGAGCTATTTTGGTTTACTTAAAACATCCTGCTCCTCCCACCAGCATCAACCATCAAAATGCCAGCTAAATAAAACAATCCCATTTATCCTCACCTTTGACTTAAAATACTGTTGCTTTCGGTCACATTAGCTAAGCAATGCATAAGTAGCTTTTAGCTCCATCTAGCTAACTCCCAATGWAACATACTTCACCAAAGCTTCGTGATTTCTTTTGGAAATGTTTTGTGTCACTTTCTACTAACCCCACTTTCTACAAACACATTGTCAGTTTTTAGCAGTCCATATGAAATTAATCTCATGGATAGAGGCAAAAAACTTTCTCTGATGTGGTTGCAGGTCCATTTTACATATGATAAATTAATAGAAAGCAGAAAGTAGTTGGGAAGGGCATTAGTAGGGGTATCACACAAGGTTTTGTTCTCTGCTGTAGGTACTCTGTGGTGGATGCAGCAATGTAGCCCTTGGAGCATTGGTGATRMAGGCTGCCACTTCTCTGCAGTTGATATCAATGTGACAGTCACTTTAATATGAAATGGATTCTCAGTTTCATCCAGATAGCTATGCAGTATRATAAAATTTTCAATGAAAGTCGTGGAAACTTAAAAAAGATGAAAATTTTATGATTAGTTCTACATGTCTTGTTTCTACCCTTCATATGTAAGTAAAATTGTATTTAAAGGGTTATCTRCACCCCATAGCAAAAGAAAACAATAAGAGAAAAGTTGTCTTTTTAAGTTGTCTTTGAGTAGACCAGCAAGTGTATTTTATTCAAATATAACTGAGCTTCCTCTTCCTTTCCTTTCAACTGACTGAAATATCAGTGCCTTGAATTTCCTAAAWGATTCTAGTTCAACCCTCTRCATCAGAGGCTGGCAAATGTTTTCTGCACCTAAGGTAAAAAAATCACTGTATTTGCTGAAACTGAYTCTTTCAGTCTCCAAATCATCCTTACATTTTGTACTCCTCTACCATCCAGCAACACACAACTGGAATACTTGAATAGTAGCTTAAGAAGTAAGAGAAAGATGATTGTTGTAAAATGAATGCTATTACCTAGGAATAACAATTAAATATTTACTCTGCGTTGATGTAGGATTTGTAATTTTCCAATAATCCAGTTGGCACTGCATTATGAAAGGAATGTTGTGAACTCATCTGTTTTTCGTGTTGCATTAAATGATTAAAATACATTAAAAAATAGAAAAAACTAAATAGATGGCACCATGCGAATGTAACCAGTTATTTTTCTTCTGTTCACCAGGATTCACACAGAAAAGTACAATTCCAAAAAAGGACAAAACCTAAAATATTACACAGTTCTAAAATTARATGGATTTTCCCCAGCAAAGTTATTTATATACTCAAAAATGTMGGAATTTTTCACTTCTCCAAAGTATGTTTAAATTATTTAATGGTGCTTAAATAWTTTCAACTTGCATCTCTTGGAAAAAATAGAAAATCTAAATTATTTTTTACTTAATATGGTAGCTCACTTTGATGAGGATCTAAATTTTCAATAACATGGTTAAACAGTCAAGATTAATGYAATTGATATTCTTTCATTATAATATATAAATTCGCTTGTTTTTTATTCAAAGTGTTAAGTTGCTCTCAAAGGAGTTGGATGAGTTTCGTTTTCTTTTAAATATATATTTCTTTCTCTGTTTCACTTAGAGCCACAGCTCTACAACTACTGACTTCTATATCTYAAAAGCTGAATTAAGGCTGACATTAATTTCCAGAAATGAGAAAYTTGTCCACATTCAGTAAGTTTAGGGCAGTGCCTTCCCCTAGAACACACCTTRCAAGCTTCACCTGCAACACATCGAATGCCACCACAGAGTACATCTCCAGTATTCCAGTTGCTTTGGATCGGTCAACTAAACATGGAGAAAAAGCAATCTGCTGTTTTAGTTTTTTGTTCCATATCTACTTTTCCCATTACAGGGATCATTTTCTCCCAGTGGGAGAAATTAATTTCATAATTCAATTCATTACAATGCATTAACTAATTGTCTCCATTCTCTTGCAGTTAATTAAACTAAATGAAGTCAATTATACTTTTCTATCTTTGTCTTTTCTTTTTGCCTAATCTGAATTAGAGAAAGTGAACCTTAGCTGGAAAATAGAGAAKAGAAAGCATTCCCTGCAGGAGAAGTGGAGGCCCTGACACCAGAGTGTGAAGACAGTTTAAAGATAAAGTGCTGTAAAAGACTTTTAGTTTCATTTACTTATGATAAAGAACAATTGGCCAGTGTTTGTTGTGGGGGTCCTTTTTGTTTAGTTAGCTGTGGGTTTTTKCTTCATAATATAGTGACATTTTATCAAGAAATGGACATTGATATTCACTTCATTTAGGAATTTTTATATAAGGCAGCCATGGTATAAAGGTGTAGAGATATAGCACTCATTTWAAATTTTAAAATTTAGAAGTCAAAAAATCACTGTACTCCTTTTGAAATGGGAAACAACCAAACAAACAAAAAAACAAATGAGTTTTTAATAAATTTCTCTAAGGAATGGTCTATATAAAATTTTCAGATTTGATTAGTTACTCGGAAATAATGAAATTAATCCTTTAAGTTAATCATATTCCTCCACTGCCCCTTTTTACTTTTTTATTATTTATTCCTTATTCTTATTTGATTGGGATATTTTTCTGCCACTACATAGATGTCAGAAAAGTGAATTGGGGACTATGTTAATGACAATAAAAATGAATGTTTCCAGAAAAAGTGGCACCCCAGTTAAAAACAAAAGAGTGTTTCTGATTTGACACCATTGATAGTCACAATAGAAAGTAAAAAACCCTTTTATTTAGCTTATTTTTTTTCCTTTTTTTTTTAAACTATGGTTATTCTAACAAATGTTTTAAAGGAGCAACACTTTGTTTACTTCAGATTAGTCCAATTAGTCCACAGATGGCCTSTGAATTCTGTGTTCATTTTCCCTTAGTACCGACATACACAAGAGAAGACCAAAGACCTAGCAGTACCAACATAAGAAGCACTTTCTATTACACATTTGAATAAAATGCTCTCATTTTCAGCCCAGAGCAATTTGCAGTCTGTAGAATTCAATCTGGTCATGMCACAGTTTCAGAATTTCACGGACATTTAAAATTTTCTGCTTTACTAGCATTCTACCTCTTTTTCATTCTCTATAAAATGGAAACTCAGCCTTCTCTGTCTTGAAGCTGTACTTTCTGGATGAGGCATAATAGTCACCAGCTAAAGTAATTCTTATCCCTTTCACACTCTCCTCTTGGAATCAGCTGTGAGAATGTACTTGTAAGGAAGATCACTGTCACTGAAGAGGTGGTATGGGTAAGGGATTCCAGAATGCTGATTTAGGCAGATCTCTCTTTCACATTTTTTTATGTTGCTTTTGTTTTTATCCTTGCATAGAAATTCTTTCCTTTTTTGGCTGATATTTTATTTCATTTCTTCTGAAGGTGCCTTGCTACAAGTTTTACTTTATCATCTGTCTATATATCTATCTGTCTTATCTATACATCTAGATCTACATCAATATACATCTCAACCTCAAAGGATTTATAGCTCCCTGTTATTATAATTACATAATAATGTCTGTTGGGGGTTAGATTTGTTTCTTTTTTTTTCCTGTGGGAATTTTTTCCCCTCAAGTTGCTAAGACACTAATGACCAAGTACTTGTCGGTATTTAACCTAAGACAAAAGAGGCCAGGGAAGAGTAAGTAGAATCTGGCTACAGTTGTTTTTTTCTTTTGTCTCTGGGAGGTTTCCCTCGGAGGGGAAAGGTAACCCAAGATTTGGGGGCAGCAAAGGGACGGTGGAAGGGGAGGGGCGGCTGGGTGGCAGGCACTCATGGTCTTGGCACTTCAGAGAGAGGACGCCCAGGCTGTTCGCTTGCTGCAGGAGCTTTCACTGTCACCACTGACTCCAATCCTGGGTAAACTACCACCATCTCCTCGTGTGTCCAGGGATTCTGAGCTCACCTCCTGCCCTGTTGGAGTGGGGTCAGCCCTGTCCCACTGCTGCCGTTTCTCCAGCCCTGCTTTGAAGCTTTTGGCTACGCTGACCTCACAGCCCCTGCCCTGCTAAGACGTCCCTGCTGTTCCAGCCATCACCGTGGAACTTCCCATCTACCTCATCCACCAGCCCGGGATCTTCCACGGTTCCACCTTGGTGYTTTCAGAGCCACTGGGATCAGACTGCCCCGGGCTTCTGTGGRGCAAAGCCCCTCGAGGTTCTTGGTTCTGTCTTATTATTAATGCTGTAGCTGCTTGTTTGCTTCTTTGTTTCTTTGTTATATTAGTAAAAAAACTGTTACTCCCATTCCCACATCTTTTTGCCTGAAAGTCCTTTAATTTCAAATTTAGAATAATTTGGAGGGAGGAGGTTTGCATTCTCCATTGCAAGGGGGGCGGTGCTCCAGCTTTTCCATAGCAGATTCCTGCCTTTCAAACCAAGACAATGTCTTATCATAATATAATTATTTTCAATATATTACCAGACCCAAGTTTCCAAAAGTGCTTTTAATCAAGTAAAGGAGTCTCAAAAACTTTTCAATTAATTCCTTTTTTCACTGTCCCTCTAATTTACCTAAACTGACCTAATGAAATCTGGGACGTGAGAAGCTGAATGACTAAGTTAATTAAGAACTATACATTTGTCCAATAAAATCTGCAAGAATGTATTTCTTACATCATTGCCATTTTGTTCCTTATCCTGTTGCTTTCAGCTAAAACTTCTTACTGTTCATCAATACCCAGAACACTTCAGATGGTTGAGAAAGCATTAACTTGTATTCATAACAGGACAAAGAATGTACTTCACTCTTCTATCAGATGGATTTTGCTGCATTAAACACTAATCAAAGATTTCTACTTCTTAATTTAAGGAACTGATATTTTTCTGCTTCYGTATGTAGTCAGAAAAGGTCTACCTCTTAATATTTTTAACTTTCCTTTTGGCTTTTAAGGACATTGTCCATGAATTAGAACCTATCTTCAAGAGGGAATATAGGTTTTTTTGGTGTATTTCTGTATCTCGCCTCTTCAAGCACTTCATTACTCTTCTGTATATGAGTTACCCTGCCACAAAACACTCCAGAGTTTATCCTACATTTGCTAAAAAAAGCAATAACTGACCAGTCTCATTACTGATTGTAACACAGGTGACCCTATGCTGGAAAGAGTGAGCTMAAATCAAAGGACTGTGAGACTAACTTGTGTTTATCAAAGTACACAGTATGTTACAGTAGCTGGGTTACTAGCTGGTGTGTCAAGATAAGGTTATTCCCTGGAATAGGACAGCTGCTCTGATCTTAAAACTTTTATTTGAATAAGAAATGTAGCATTTCTCATTCAGTGGTATTGTGTATTGAAACCTTCTGAAAAGCAGTACCGGAGTGTGAAAAAATAATAGCTCCAGGCTGCCTTTGCTTCTGCATCTGGGACTACTTTTGACTGTAATTTTAATTTTACTTTAYATCAGAGAGCTGGAATCGCCCCTTATTCAGGCAGAAGGTTCCTMTGTAGGTGCACTCTGTGTTCCAGTGCTCCAAAATATATTTTCAATTTGTAAAATATATATATATTTTGAAGCACCACACAAGCGTACCAGGGATGTTGTTTGCAAAAGCAAGCTGCAATTTATAGTCCCACAAGATAGCTGATTCCATCCAGGTCTTAATATTTTTTTTCCTCTTTTTAAAACAAATACAGATAAAAAGTTCACATGGTCTTTCAGCAGTGCTTTCAAACCTCAAGTGTCTTATATAGTCCTTCTTCTCAGAGAAAAAAAATGTGACTAAAGAGATGGGAAAATCTGAAAATTAATCTTGGTTCTAGCCATGACTTCATCATAATTTCATAGATATGAYGGTGTTTGAGGAAAGCAAAAATTAGAGAGCATATAGATGAGTGAACAGGAGTAATTATTTGCTGACCTTGCTACACTAATAATATAGATTACCAGAAACTTCATAAGTAACAGTTTTAATGATGACATAGATATAAAATTCTCATTAATCCTAAATACTGTGCAAAACCAAAATAAAGCTCTTGGTTGATGTGCTTTATTTTATGAGTATTTTACTTCTCATTATCTATGTATTTCTGAATACAAGTCAGACAAATAACTTTCCTTGAGCAATATTTGAGGTAGAATGTATCAGCTTGCAAAGAATATCTTTGGGATATGACTGCTCCATAGAATCCATTCTTAAGTTTTTCACTCTGTGGTAAAACTCCTGAGGCTTATTCCTTTTCCCAGAACCTGTAATCCTCTCCCCAAAATTCATATAATTAAACCTACATGTGTATAGCAAAGCTTTTATGATCAAGGTCCTTTTATAATTAACAACAGAGTGAAAAACATCTGTGAATTTACTGAATGAAATCAATGTGAAATTTTAATTATTAATTTTCCTCTTTTTTGTTAGTTTTGTTTCTTTTTTTCTTTTTTCTATGTTCATATTTTTATTTTCTTTTTAGAAAAACAATAAAAAACAAATCCAGATATCCTTCTGGCAATCAGACAAAGAAATAAGTGATAGATCAAGATTTTATTGGACCATCTTCTTTAGTCAGAAATTTATTTCTCATATTAGATGTCTTGATATAAGATAAAAAGAGGTTATTCCAGTGATTTTATGTTATTGTGGTTTTCACCTAATCAGAACATGGGCACAGGAGAATAGTAGCCTAATATTTAACTAAAGTATCAAAATAAAAAAAAGAATGAAAATGTAGACTGCTATTAAAAAAAAAAAAAAGAAAAACTTGTGATTTCAAAGTACAAAGTATATTATATAAAGTTAAGAAACTAAAAAAGGCAGTGGTTACAATGACATAAATATATAAACACAATTTGAAGAAGCTCAGTTTCGGAAAGAAACTTAATATAAATGTTTTTCAATGTTCTTCTTTTGGGGTTTTTTGTTACCCTTTTTTTTTATTTCCCTGAGGAAGGGGACTGGAGGGTAGACCTGATTGAAAACTATTACAAATACAAAGATTGAGAAAGAAAACCCTGGAAACAAACAACACAAAAAAAAAAATAAAACCAAGATCCCCATATCAAAAAACCACAAACATTACTAATTTCTTATTTCTGTATATCCACAAAATATGGAAGGCTTGCAGGTCTTTACTGAAATATGAATTATATTTCTAAGCACTATATACCTGGAAAGAAAACATGAGTGAAACCAGACAATGAACTGTTTCACCCATCATTCGTGATAGAATATTTGAAATGTCTTGGAGAGTAATAAACATCCTTTTTKATCATTGTGATGTTTTTATACTGCTCTATGTCCAAACCATATAAAGAACTGCATGCTAAAGCAAAGGCTCAGCTGTTTATTTATCTCCATCTCAAAACTGCAAATATACTTCTGCTATAGTGTTTTGTGAGGGATCCTGGATGAAGATACTGTCAGAATAACCATGTATAGGAATGAAAGTGTTGTGTTCTGGTTCCTGGTTTTGTTAATCAAGAAAAACTAGAAGGAACTCCCTGAATTTTATAAACCCCATGAAATCTGCTCTGCTTACTGAAGCCATTAACTCTATCCACATACAGAAATAGCTCAYGGGAAGCCCAGTGCCAGACTATTTCTTTCAAACGTTAGATTCCTGAAAACTAAAATCTCCTGGATCAATTTARCCTATATTTAATTAATGTGCCATACAATAGGTTTACTATCACAAGAAGAAATACTATTAGATTTAGCATTTTCCACCTACATTAATTTAGCAAATTAATGACTTTGAAATAGCCCCAAATCAGAAACACAGAGCTCTCAGAGTCATTACTAAAGTAGGGGTATTTTTTTGTCATTGCCTAAAAATATTAAAGGAGAAATTAAGTGTGTTGGTGCAGAACCTACAAGAAACAAACAGTGGTGGAAAGTAATGAAAAGGAGTAGATTAATCAGTGRCACTACAGACTTTTTAATCATCTTTATTAAGGGCATTAAAAATAGGAGACTACACTAGAGTAAAAGAAGAAATATGAACAATTACAGAAATTAAAGTAGCTGTAATTGCCTGTCACTGCTTGGCAGCTGCATTCTGGGTGACAGTGGTCATTATCACAGAGTTTTGACCACTATCTGAGTAAAGGTAGCAATCACACAAGTTAGCAGCTCTAATTAATTAAATTCAAACTTGACTGTCAGAGGTAAGTATTAGTTCTCTCACCCACAGGGCACTGATAAAATACTGGGAACCTGTAATTTTAGGTGGTTAGAATATATGCTTAAATTAATGGGAAAATAGTGTGTTTTATTTTTGAGGTTTATGCAAATTTAATTTATATAATTATTCTCCTGGTGCAAATTCCCTTCCAGTTCAGGAGAAATTAACTTTCTCTGTCAGTATCCTTAAATGTCAGAAAGGAATGCATACTTTCTTAAAGGACATAAGGGAAGCAGACAGAGAGAAACTTCACTTTGGCTTACATGTTCAGATTTGTTATGGTATCTAAATTGAAAAGTAACTAAAACCAACACATTTTTTACCAGTAAAATCACTATTACTATGAAATTTCTGGCTAACACAGGATAAAGCCTAAACCCCAAAAAGCTTTATTTGGCAGGAAGTGATCTAAACCTTTAAACCTAGATAGTATTAAATAATTAATGGCCTTAAATACTCAATACTTTAATATTCAAATAGTGTAGAATAGTCATAGAATAGCTTGGATTGGAAGAAAGCTCAGATATCATCTAATTGCAACTCYATTGCCATGGGCAGGGAGACTTTCCACTAGATGAGTCTGTGCAGGGCTTCAACACTTCAAGGGATGGGGCATCTASAACTTCTCTAAGCAACTTGTTCCAGCGTCTCACAACACTCAAAGATTTTCTTCTTAATATCTAACCTTAATCTTTCAGTTTAAAGCCATTACCCCTTGTTCTATTACTACACTCCCTGATAAAATGTCCCTTCCTACCTTCCACAGTAGCTGTTTTGGGGCTGTGTTCTGGATTTGTGCTGTTTTCATTCTTATTGAGCAGCGCTTGCACAGAGCCATTCCATCTCACCAACAGTGGGGCTGGGGATGCACAATGAGTTGGGATGGGAACAACTGGGACAGCTGAGCCCAACTAGTCCAACAGATATCCCATGCCATGTGGGTCATGCTTAGGATATAAAGCTGGGAAAAAAGAAGGAGGGGACACTCTGAGTGATGATGTTTTACATCCCAAGTCCTTGTTACAAAAGATGGAGACCTTTATTTCAGGAGATGGCTGAACATCTGCATGGAAAGTGGTGAATGAATTCTTTCTTTGCTTCCATGTATGCCTTTTGTTTTCTCAGTGTTAAACTGTCCCTGCCTCAACCCACTTTGAGTTTTCTCACTTTTTCACTCCCCATTATCTCCCCCATCTCACTGGAGGCTGYATGAGGCTGAATTGTTGGCCAAGGTAAAACTACAACACTATACCAAGTAATTTAATCAAAACAGTCTTGCATTTATCACAATGCCTTCCAGCCAACCAAAATACAGGCATGTTAAAAGTAGCTTGAGTTAAATAAGATAATTTATTTTTTCACCAAGGAGTTACTTTTAAYGACAAATCTCTCAGTGTTTATTAAAAAAAAAACCAAAAAAACCTGCCTTAAATATTTCTCAGTTCTCTTGTAAATTTACAAATCAGTTTTCTGCCTATGGTTCTTGTATCACCTTTCTCCATTTATGCCTAAAAATATAATACCCAGCAAACCAATTTTCTGATACCTGCTGGGGTAGACTGTGGAGTGCTTGAGGGTTCCAGTYTCCTAATCAGCCACGCCAGGGGATCTCTTGGACCACTTCACTCCTTCACTTCAGTACGTGATGTCTGATTTTTTTGCATGGAAGCCAAGGGAAGAGGGGGAAGGGAACGAAAGGAGGAGGAGGAAAGCAAGGAAGGGAATCTGGATGCATTTATATTCTAAAAGTGCTCCTGGGAACAGATGCCAAGAAATGTTCATAGCTGTAAGCCAAGAATTTCTGAAGCTTTTGTCCRGGGTGGTCTTCAGTGGGGAGAGGAGGTTTGATGCTTGGTTGATTGGCTAAATTTTCAGCTGGTCTATTGTTTTTGTATGTTGTCTATGATTATTTGTCACTGATACTTATGCAAACTTCAGGACTKGATTCTTTATCTTTCTTTCTAGCACTATGTAAATAAAGTTATCCATTCAGAAAAGATAACATAGAAATCAGGACTAAAAGCAGAGAAAATAGTATTGTAATTTTAAATCTTAATAATAGTGTTCATGAGTTTACATTCATTCATAATAGCTCTGCTAGACTTTTCATTGTATTACACATATCTGAAGTTTAAGAAGGTACACTAAGGACAGAATCTGGGAAATTTTCAATATAAAATAAATAAACTTAAGCTTTTGGCAGACTACCATGACACAGGATAAGACAATCTGTGCAAAGACTGGCAGTTTAGGTTTTGTACCTCAAATTCACAGCCTTCTTTTATTCCAACCTACTTCTTTTATATGCAAGCTGTAGATGTCCAAAACAAGTACCAAGCCCTTGAATAACACTTTAAAGTAGGATGTCTTCATTCTTACATAGCTGCAAACTTATGAACAGGTAAATGGAATTTCTCTAAACTTGAGCACAAAAATTTTCCTTTAGGYWATAAGAAATTTAATCTTATACAGCTAGTTTTCCCCAATGTCACACAGGATTTTGTCTAAGAGGYGCCTTCCCAACCATACATATAGATTTATGTGCTTCTACAATAAATAGAAATTATTGAACTGTTTTTGAATTAGGATGGCTATATGGTGTTACATAGCACCAGAATYAGACCTGGTTATATTTAGGAAAGCYTCCTTGGAAAGAGTRTTCTCCTCATAACATTAGTAGTAGTAACAGGAATAATAATAATAGCAATACAATTTTGAAAAAAATCTGCAGTTGAATTAAACTCCTTAAGTACCMCTAAAATGGGACACTGGCAAAAAATATAAGACGAAAAGTTTGGAGTGGTGAAACTGAAACAATTTCACAATTTCCACCTTCTATTCTTTGGGATACTCTGGCTATTACTTAGCCTGTTCTATGGCCAGCTGAAAAGCAAATGGCATTGCAGTGAAAACATGATGTAAGCACCTTGGTATTGTGTAAAATATTGTGCACAATATAATGCATCTTTTATGAGTATGTGTGCCACAACACCTGTAGTATAGGTTTTGTCCTTCCTTCAACAGGTCTATTCCCAAATTTATCTTTTCCACTGCTGCATAAGGACACTCCATTCAGGCTTTGCTAGGGTCCAGTCACGACAGTCTGGAATTGAAAATGTGCTATTTCATCTTACTTCCCAGGTAATTTGCCAAGAACTAGCAGWGTTTAAACTTGCTCAGGTTTCCATATCAGTGAACAGATGGTGTAAATCTATCCTGAGATGAGGAATCTGCATCGCCCCTCTTTCTCAGACAGCTTATTGCATATTAGTTTCCATGGAAGGAGACTCTGTAGCTAAGGACACACGGTGATAGGCACTGTACAAGCATCACAAATTGAGAGTTTTTGTCCAGGGAGCTTAAATTTAAGTTTGAAATGAGAGACAGCAGGTGGATAAGACAGATGGAGAGGAAACAGAGAAATAGCAGTAAGACAGCTGTAACCAGTGSAATAAGCAGTGGTCACACCAGCTGGCTAATCACTGACAAGTGGTTTCTATCATTGACACAAAGACAAGCTTGAAGGAAGAATTTAAAGTAAAAGTGAGGATTTTTGAAAGTTGTTTCCACACAGAAGTGGGAAGAGAAAAAAATGACATTGTTTGTGTGAAAAATGCAACAAACAGGCAGTCAGAATCCAGGATTCCAACCAGCATGGCAGTGGAAATCTTCAATCTCAGTGTGTATATACAACTGCAGATGATGTGGGAATAATTCTTGGAGGTCTTAAAAATAAGAAGAATATGCTTAAAATGAGAGCTCCAATAAGGAGGATTAGTGTTAGCTCTTTGAGGCAATGAACACCACAGTGATATGTATAAACCCACCTAGAAATATTTTAGATTTGTTTAAGAGAGACAACTTTAAATATGACTAAGAAAGAGGAGACAGAATTTCCTTGTTTTYAGGGATACATAAAGAACTCAGCAGCACCAATTTCAGAAGTTGAGAGGTTTAATGAGACATGGAAATGGATGTTGATGATTGGCATGTCTGCATTTTCACCTCAAAAATAAAAGTCAAAAGGCTTTTTCCTGTTGAAACACATGGACCTYTATGGACTTCCAATGTCCTCCACACAGAGCATCTGTGTAGAGTCCTGATATCTGATGTCCTGCAGAAATGGATGGCTCTGCCACTAAGGAAACTTCACCCTCTTTTTCTATTGGCATCTAAAAACTATCTATAGTTAAGAACTTATTCGGAGCAGGTTTTCTATTTAAGAACACAGCTTTTCAGTTTTGGTACTTTATGCTCATCTCTGAAGCTTGCATCTCTCTCTGTGCATCTCTCTCCTCTCCACAGATGGTTTCAACAGCTTGAGCTCGCCTCTTTGCAGATGATGCCAGATGCTCCCTCTCTAGCAGGCAGCTTAATTCCCTCTCGCCCACGTACACAGAAACAGGTGATATCAGATGCCCCCTCAACTCCAGGTCTCAGCAAAGTGAGTGCCAACACACACACATACACACACACAAGCAATACAGTAGATCTGCTGTAATATACATAGTAAATAAATGGAGCCAGATATGTTTTCATGAGTTACAACTTGCTGGAAAAAGTTCATCTTTCAGTGGTGCCTCCAATGTCTAATCAATATTTACTCTTCTCTTTGCAACTATTTCTTCTTCTTTGTAAATCAACTGCAAATCGATTAAAATTTAATATTTGAGATTTAAGGGGCTAGTATAAGGTAGTTTGGTTTATATATATGTCACAGATTTGCGATATGGTCGTTTGTAAGGTAAACATTTATCCCATTTATTTTTGGATCTGTTAGATGTTCTTTTTCAAAAGTTACTTGAAAACTAATGAAGCCCCCTTTTGTTTTGATGAAACAAATTGTGTACATATAACATTTCCTCTGGGRAAAAAATATATATTACTCCCAAAAGCTGTAAAAATTTTATGTTCTACTTCAGGAATGTTACAAAGTAAAATATTTTATTTCTAGTGCCATTTAGTGCCCACTAAAATGTATCTGCATCATATCTACTCTTTTATGAAAAAAATGTATGAATGTAAGTGAAGGGTGCTAAGAAAAGATTTTCCTCTGTTGTTTATTTTATATCATTTAAACATTTTGCATATGTCAAACTGCCACTTTTTCTCAAACTTGTAGGCAGAGACAAGTGATACTCTGAAACATATTAAATGACAACATTCCTTATTTTGTCATCTTTTTCCACCTTGTTCTGTTGGAACTTATTCTCAAGGTTAGCTATACAGAAAAGTACAAAGAGTTAGATCTGGAGACTAGAAGAAATCTATTAGGTTCTACAYAACTGTAAGGGTCAAAGCATGGTAACATTGCAGGACTGAGGGAATTATGTTCTGATATTAAAAGTTTTAAGTGACTCAAATCTATCATTACAGCATTTACTATGGGACTGTGATATCTGGTCAGCTGGCACTCACAGAATACACAGAATTTGAGAGGTCTGTAAGAAAATACTTTAAATTTTTTTAGTTTCTGCCTTTTTAGTTTTTCTGTTTAAAGACAATCCCTGGATACAAGACTTTCTATGGTCTATAACGAGAAATTAACTCTGTATTAGTATCCCAGAAAACAGAAACTAGTCAAATAAAACCAGACAAATATTTTATCAAATTCTACCAAAAATTTCCTAAAGTTCTGTGAAACTTCTTGAAGAAAATACTATAATTCAATACAGAGATATATGAACAAGATGTTTAACATTCTCTGGCTTTGGTAAGAAAGTATTTTTTAAAGTCTTTCYAGCATTCTAGACAATCTGTAACCTTACAGCAGGGTTAGTCTTAGAAGAGCATTAGGTGACCCACTCCCTCCATGGGTCAACAGATCCAGCCAGAAGGCTGCTCCAGCACAGGCTTCCCACAGGGTCACAGTCCTCTTTGGGCATCTCCTTGTTCTGCTGTGGGGTCCTCCACAGGCTGGAGGTGGATCTCTGCTCCCCCTGGACCTCCAAGGGCTGCAGGGGCATAACTGATCTCACTGTGGTCTTTGCCACAGGCTTCAGGGCAGTCTCTGCTCCAGCACCAGGATCATCTCCTCCACCTCTGTGTTCACTGACCTTGGTCTGCAGAGCTGTTTCTCTCACGTGTTCCGAATCCTCTCTTCCCCAAYTCAACTGCTGTTGCAGAGATATTTTTTTTCCTACAGAATCTAGACCTGTAGACTTCTCACTACCAAAACAATTCCATGTAAACTCATTATAATCTGTAGAAGTCTCTAGGAAGAAGTGTTTTTGGAATACAAAAAGTAATACTGAGCCAGACAAAATAAAATGAGAGAGAAAGAAATAGTATTACAGTGCCAAAGAACAGATATAAACTTAGGGCTGRTCCAAATCAAAATAGCACATTCCTAATATGACTGCCCAAATGACTGGAGGTTTTCAATCTGTTTCCTTCTTGYTTTATGACAGTAATAATTTTGTCTTAGTTTTCAATATTATACCTGTGCATATGGAGTAAAAGTGCCCAGGGATATTCTCAGATGTTTTGCTAGACCATAAAAAGAACTATCTGGAATATCCCTAATAGGTACTCYTGAACTTATATAAAACAATATCTAAAAGTTACACATTGTTTGAATTAGGTCTTCCTCTTTCAGAGAAAAATATTGGTTTAGATAGTGTCCTAGGGCTTTCCTGAATGATTTAGAAGGCCCAAGCATACTGTTAATTAGGCATATGAGCAGAGACTTCATGCTATATCTAATAYATTTTAAATGTGTAGGGGATGCCTACCGGTAGATTTGATGTGCTTTTGCAGACAACCTGAAGATATGCAATACTTTCACCATGTCAGACCTTTAATATGCAATTTATGAGATAGCTTTCAGAGCTTTTTCTTCTAGTTGTTTTGATCTATGCAGTAAGGTTGTAGTGAGCACAGAAACATTGCAAGTCATTGTCTTAGCACTTAGATATTCCAAACAGAGTATTTTCCTGGCAGAAATTACAGAGACTCCACAAATTCTTTTTAAACAAAATAGCATTATCAATAGGAAACATTAACTCATCTCTAAATCCTTACATTAGACTCCAGGACCAAAGGATTCCGATTATAGTTTCAGTGCCTGGATTCTTCTTTAAACTATTGCAGGAACATCAGATTCAAAATTGTTATACAGAATTATCTCTCTTTGGAGGAGTCAAACTTATCAGTGTTGTTTCCCATGAGGTTTTGAAAATAGCTATTTCAGTGCCTGATAGCATGAAAGTCTCCAGAAATGATCTGAAAGGTTATCATTGGCTTAATGGCAAAAATAAAGACCCTTGATCACTGGAGATATTTTAGAGCAGGCTGGATAGTTGACTTCCTTTYTTATTCCAAAATAGCTTAGATCTCAATTTAATAAATTCACCTCTCCTGCAAGTGAACCTGCTTCTCAAAATGCTARAACTGTGTCAAGGGACTCAGTAAAGTTTTGTTACAGTTGATGAAACTTTTATTTGTAAATCATCAACTAGAGGATATTGTAGCTCAATAAAGATTGAATTTTTTCCCAAGTTTGATGGTTTTTCAATGACTAGAATRTGAGATATGGTAGTGGTTTGTCATAACTACTCTTATGTCTCTAACATACTCACAGTTGAGGAATACATTCAGTGAATTTAGCTCCKTGTGCAAGCTGCAGGTTGAGCTCTGGGTGGGCAGGAGCCCCAGGCAAGAGGCCTGGAACTACGGWTCTTCTGCATAACAAAGGACACAGGGACCTGTGGCTCTGCCAGGACACTGGGAGACGCTGCAGGAGGTGATGACCCCCAGACCTTCCTGTGCTTAGACTGTGAGGGCATAAAAGCCCAGGGATTCCTTTGTTCTGGCACATCTTGAGCTGTGGTGTTTTTTAAAATTAAATTATTGCTCAAAAAAAATTGTAAGGGTCTGGATATCTGACACTGTGTGGGAAAGCTGGGGTTGGGCTGGTGACTAAATCTGGTCTGACTGTGTGAGGGTGAGGGATGTGTGAGGAGCTCCTGTGACAGCTCAGGTGGTGCCAGTGTGACTGCCAGAGTGGCTCCTGGATGGTCAGACATGGGAGTTTCCTTAACACTCATCATATATGACACACTTTGGATTTTTAGAAAAAAAAATCATACAATACATGAATTTTCTTGGAAACAGTGAGTATATAAGAACTTGCTCTTAGTTACTCATTATGTAAGAGAAATATCTTTAACYAGCTGTAAATCCAAGCAAACTTAATAGTGCAGATGTTGGTAATTTCATAAAAACTGTAGGCAAATATTCAAGGACTCGTAATTACCATCCTGTAACAACTAAAACTTGGAAATGAGGATGTGCAGAAGAAAGAGGAGACAATGGGAAGTAATGATAATAACCTAGGAGGAAACAGCAAATGCAGATAGGCTGCAAATGTGGGCTGCTGTTCACAGAAAGGATACAGATAAAATCCAGTGGATAAACAATTTTGTTGTTATGACAGAGACATTACCATGGGGTGGGAAAGAGAACTGCATCCATATCYCCTTGGGTTGATGATTTACTGTAAATTTTCACAGTCAGTTATGGTCTGAAACAGTTGAAAYGAGATGGTTTTGCTGACTTTACTGAAATGCAAAGTATAGAAATACAGAAAAAGTAATGTTTCTCAATAACCTTTATATAATTTGCTCTCAAGTGTTTTCTTTCTTTCAGACTCAGTCTATGTCAGAGTAGTTTACTTCATCTGTTAGTCCTTAGTAGACCTGTACCAAAGAGTCACAGCCTGTCTACAGAGGAAAATTAATAAAGTACTTAGAACAATGACAATGTATAGAATCTGTTTAGAATGAGTATTACAGTGCAACTTCCTTTAACTTATGCTCTTCTTGGTCAACAGATTGGCTGAAAAGCTCTAAATTGCAATATTGACTTATTGAAATTGGAGAGAATGGCTAAGGTTTCTGTCAAAAGGTAACACTGCAAAAGAAAGCTCAGTTCTCTGTACAACTTTTTCAAGCCTATTTCCTTAGGAACTCTGGCTGAAAACTTGATGAAATGTCAAGTCTTCACAAGTTTGCCCTTAATGAGCAAAACTTCAATTATACTTCAAGGCATTCTACTTCTT
>CADDXX010000155.1:1695803-1733428 GCA_902810485.1 Alauda arvensis
ATGAATACCAGACTGCTGCATTTTTGCTTCCAACTCCTAATTTCTTTCTGTCCTAAATCCAGGTGACTCTTACTAATGTGCTTTCAGTACAAATATTGAAAATATATAGATCCTAYCTTCTTTTCAATGTCACAGTTACATGTATCACAAATAGCAGTAATGAAGCTGAGTGGTTTATCCAGGTTTAYACACATGCAAAGGAGAAGACAGTTTGTTTGTGGTCCAGTTCATGATTACATTGATTTAAACATCTGGTTTATTTTTCTTCTCAAACTTGAAATTTCCTGAAGGCATGAATTGGGCAAATGCAAATTGTYTTTTGTTCAACATAATACAGCATTATTTTTACCTCCTTGCCATGTGACACACATAACTGTTAGCTGTGAAAAGTCATATGGCTTTTTAGAAGGTTAGGGTTTTTAAATCAATTTCAAATTTTAATATATCTATATTATATTGTATCATACATTAAAAATCAAATAAATATTAAATAAAATACAATTACAGTAACTTTTATTTCAACATTGACTGTATCTGTTTTTCAGGAGGAGTTTTAACAGGCTTCCCAAAGTATTTCAAATTATCATCCAACATCTTTGGAAATGCACAGAAGCACTAACATTTGATCTTACAGTGTTACAGTGACTACAAATTTCCAATGTGAAAATTTATCTGAATTAAATTCATATAAACTTTTAGTGTTGGAAGTATAAAGATGGCAAGATACCATCTGGGACATGTTTCTCACTAGAGCTACTTCATGTGTAAGTGAAGAAATGCAGAGAAAACCACAACACAGYACTACATCAACGAAGATTGGTTAGGATTTAGTGGCATAACATGGAGTATTTAAATCTCACCAGTCAAAGAGAGAAAAGGGACTCAAAACAAATGGAATTCCAAATGTCTTTTCCATCAAAGTTAACTGGTGTCATACTTAGTTACTGGTCAAGTATCTTAAAAACATTGTATTCACAGTATTAATTGTGAAATTTATTTAATGGCATCTGTGATTATAATCTATATYGTTAATACACCAGACAAACTGCCTAGGGGGAAAGGACTATTCTTATCCTCCAGATAAGGAACATGTAAATGGTCCATCCTCTTAGTGATTGCAGTGATAKGATGTTTGAAGTCTTTTTAGCTCTAATTAGATTTAGAGATTTAAAGAAAAGCAAAACAATTAGAAAACTAAATTTCTAAGCATTGCAGTTTTAGAAAATAGRTGTGAAGAAATGGGGTTTATGGGCTTTATAGGGAGAGTATGGCAAATTATATGATGCTTTCCTCACTTTCTGCAGTCATTCTGTAAAAATATTCATTCATCCATTCAAGAAAGGTGTTGAAAGAAAAGAATAAAAGGACTCTCATTGTGCACAGGATGGTGTTCAGCTCTAAATGTAACTAGACATTGTCCAGAACAACTGCTGTAGTTTTGCAGGTAACAACCCCATGCAGAAAGTATTTTCACCCCAAAGTAAACTCAAACCTGTCAATTGAGAGGATTTAAATGACAACACATCCTACTTTTGATGTTGATTTTGATTTAAAAACTCATTAAGAATTTTTGAAGTGGCTATCTTTCCTTTGAAGAAAAATGGAAAYATTTCAGCTATTGTCTAATAAATTAAAATATTGATTGGCTCTTTCTAAAAATATATTTAAAAGAAAGGCACTTTTAATAATTCCTATCTAGATTTATACAAAAATCTCAACATTACAGTGGTTGTTCTTTCAATATTACATTATTCAAGTTGTTTTCAGATTAATACTTTTTACTCTTTACAAGCTTTACATATAAAGAAATTTTTAATATTTAAACTTCCAGATCTCTAGTCCTGTTGTTATGCCCACTTACCAGACTGCAAGAAGAGAGAAGACAAATCTTAAAGTACAGCAGGCCAGACATGAAATTCAGGTATTGTTCAGTTGTCTATCATTTCAGTAAGCAGTTTACCATGTCAATTAGTTGAATGCAAACAAGGTAGCTCTAAGTTTACTATCAATATTTTGTCTCTAAGGGCTTTTTAAGTTAAAAGGCATTAACTACAGACATTAAAAGAAGAAGAGAAATCATTTCCATGCTGTAGAAAACTAGAGAAGCTTTTCAGGGTCTCAGCTGGTATTTGCTTTCTGAGAGTGGGATACAGGCATGCTACAAAAGGTATGATTTTCTAGGATTTCGTTTTTTTCTTAGACATGACACAGAAACAGGCCTGTGCTTTTGTAGAAACTGCTGCATATTTTGCTCTTTAGAATGYTAGGAAACTTATGCAGGTTTCCCTCTATATATTCTAACCTTTATCATATATTATCAGAAGAAAAGAATTTGTACACCAGAATAAGATACAAAGAGAAATAACATTCCATAAATAGGAAGAGTTTTTCTGATAAAAACTGAAGAGGCTTTTGACTCTAAGGCATATTACAAACTTTTGGTTATAAGTGTTGGAAATGAGACATTCCGAAAAAGTGAAAATAGGAATCTCCTCAGGAGAAAAAGGAACCAAAAGTTTGGATAACACAAGAAGAGATGCAAGATTCCCAGAAAATTGTTTAATTTGATCTGTACATGCTACCCTGCTATAAAATTGGTTGAAATTGAGCTAAGGTAACAAGTTTTTGGGAAGTATGGAATTGAGAAKACTTATCTCAGGTTGTGTCTTCCAAAACTCCTGTCAGGCAAAATACTTGTCAAAGAGGAAAGAAACAGTGGTTTTGAGTTTGGGCTTTTATTACTATTATTATTTGTTTGTTTGGGGTTTTTCTTGGAGTTTTTTTTAGGTTTGGTTGTTTTTTTGATTTTGTGGGGTTTTTTTGTTTTTGTTTTTGTGGTCTAAGGTTTTGGGGGGTGATATGTATTTTCTTGGAGCTTAATAAACATGTATATAACCTTCAACTTCTGTAATATAAGCACTTGGAAGGTAATTACAAAAGCAAAGCCCGAGGAATCATTCTTCATATTTATAATTGCTTTGTTTCTTAAATTCCCAGAAAATCCTGTGTAAAGGTGAAACCTCACTGGTTGCAGGTTTTAATTTTTTGGTGATTTTTCAAGTAATTAAAACCAGCTGGAAATGTAAATTAAACATTAGGTTAACATTAATATAAATTTCTCAGTCATATTCAAGCTAATTGATATTCAACTAATAATGAGTTATGGCAACCTTGGTGCCAATTACTGTAAGGAATTAGRACACCAAGTTAGTCTTACAAAAGAGGTAATTTTTCATGACTTCTTGTTGAGCATAAGCAAAGCAATGTATTTAGTCAGTTTTTAACAGCTTCATTCATTATCTGGAAGAAAACAGAAGCAGCATAATAAATAAACTTATGTACGTGCCTCAGCCTATTGCTAACATTTAGAAGGAAATTAAGTAAAAAGTGACACAAATTTAAAAGATACTGTTTTATACAAAATAATTGATAATGTTAATATTCTTTTTAAATAATTTGAAGAATTAATCAAAATTCAACTGTTAATGYAGAAAAGCAAACGGACTGAGACACAAAAAAGATCTGTCTTCATAAGATAATTTAGAGAGGAAGGGACCTCAGGATATTTCTAGTCCAGATCYCTGTTCAAATTAGGGTCAATTTTAAGACCAAATCAGGCTGATTAGAGCTGTGTCTAGTCAAAACTTTCAATTCAACAAAGACAGAAACTCTGCAGCCTCTTTGGGAAACCTGTTCYTSTGTTAGSTRCTCCTCATGATAGAAATATTTTTCCTTAATTTCAGTCTGACATCTTCCTTTTCATAGTTGTTCTCATAGTTTCTTACTGTCAAGGTCTCCATCTCTCAACTCTTGAGGTTCAAGTCTCATAAAATCCATTTTTTGTACTCTTCATCAATTGTGAAGTGGCTCTGAGAAGCATTGTCTTGTGGCAGGAGGTAGGCTTTGGTGAAGAGGCAAAGTTCCTGAGTTGCTGCTCTTCCTAGCAATGGTAATGGCTGAACTTCTGCATCTAGGGCTAAGAATCTGTTTCATTTGCAGGGCATTGTTACTTCATTTCTACCTTCTGTGGTGTCAGAGCAGAGAGCAGTGAACCTCACTTGCTTCAAGCACATGCTACCCCATCCTATGCAGCCAGTTGYGGCATTTCTTAAAACTCTGTCGTGCTTGTGAGCACTAGATTGTGAATCACAAGTTAATCACAGTCATTATGATCCTTCAGCTGCTCATCTGTCTGACCAAGCATTCCATTTGCTCCTTAGAAGTAGGCTGTTTGGCAGTCACMTCTACCTGCTTCTGCAATGAAGTAGAAAAGAGAATACTTTTAACTGTCTCTCATCATTGGCACAGATTCTGCTGAAATTTCTGGGTTCATGCCTAAAAAACTAGCTCCAATAAAAGAAATTAAGTGTGTCAAGCCAACAGTGCACTATGTATTTCTCCAAAACAGGACAGTGGGACAAAAAGTAGACATTCAACCCAGATCATTTATGCRCAAATATTACATATTTTATTTTTATTCAGCATATTTTTTTGTTAATTCAGTCCAAGTTAAATAAACTTAAAAAAGCTTCTGAATGTTTTGTTTTTCTCCCAGTAAATCCTGTATTCATTTCCCCCCGCCCCTCCAAATACTTYTAATTGTATTAAAGAAGTAATAATCCCACAACTTTATACATGAACCATACTGACATGTATCAGATGTGAATGTTGCTCATGCTCTCCTAATTCTTAGATTTCATTCTTTCTCTAGATGCAAAAGAATAATTCTAGTACAATATTGAAAACAGAAGTTTATGTTCTTTTGACAATTCCGTTTGAGTATGTATGTACCTGGAGAGACTGCGATAATAATAATAATAATAATAATAATAATTATTATTATTATTATTATTATTATTATATTTTATAATATTATTTATAATATAATAATATAATTATATTATTATAACACCAGTTGAAATTATGTGGAACTTCAGTGGAAGTCTGTGAAAGTGGTGCTAATTTTCGCCTAAAAGGGTGTGAAAGATTTTTCACACAAAAGATAAATGAACAATAAATTCAGCAAGTGACTTACTCTTCTCTTGTTTATGAATGTATTCAGAATAACACAAGGAATTCAAATTTAACCRTAAGGTTATCACTGGTAAAATGTAAGGAAGGGATGAAAAGCTCAGGGGAAAACATTTGCTTTAAGGGATAGAGACTATGTGAATAGTCAAGCATAAGATTGCAGAGTGCAGAAACAAGTATCTAATATATATTAGTATTTTAAGRGAGATGATCTGTAATGTATTTTTGAGAAGTAATRCTGCTACAAAGCTATACATTAGGAAGTYCAACACASTATGAATAATTYTCATCAGCTTAAGCCAGTTAAGGCTTCTTTGGCATAGGGATGGATTGGATATGATTTCTCCAGCTTTCTGCCTCAAATATCTGATGTATGTGTTAATCAGTTTTACTTAAATAAGAGTGTCGTGACAGTGCCCATGGATATCATATATTGACCAATCCATTCAAGCGATGTTTTCTGGAATTTCCCTGAGAAAATTAAATAACCATCAAACAAACAGCATCATTTCTATCAATGMCTTTCTGCCTCTTAGGAGTATTGGAACTGGGTTATTCCAATGCCATTTCAATTCTTCTTTCCTTGTAAGGGAGCAATTTGCTTAGAAAGTGAAATCTTATTTCATTAATTTGTCTTTCCACATTATGTTGCTGGCAAAAAATGGTGATGTATATAAGCCATCAAACATGGCAAGTTTATTTTCATTAGGAAGCTTTTCTATTGTGTCTGTGTGTTGTTTCTTCTTATATCTAATCTTCTTATATGTAACCTCTAGGAATTGCAGGGAGATGAGAGGACCACAGATAGCCTGCTTGCTTTTTATTTCTCCTCCTGAGATTTCACTACTGCTTCCAGCACATTTAACAAAATCTTTGCACAAACAAATCTCCATTTTTGTCTTACTAAGCTTTATCTATCAAGTCCATTTCAAGAGTTTGGATATGAATAATATAATGATATGAATTTTAAGATTTTTTTAAGGTATATACAGAAGAAGAATACTAATGTGTCTCATAAGACGCATTAGAAAACCAATGCCATATTGATATTTCATATTCCAATGCCAAGATGGTTTATTGATTTTCCTAAACTTATGTCCAGAATGTATTAAAACCATAAAGGACCCCAAATATGAATAAACTGTTTTTATATTGTCAGAATTATAAACAGTATAAGAAGCAAATAAGCAATCAGAAAGTAAAAATTACTTAGTGTTAAGAAAATGTATTATGGATGCTTTAACATTTTCAATGATATTGTTTTAAAACAATATTAATGCTTGCTTGTGATCTTACAAAAAATTTTACCATATACAAGTGCTCAGAATAACAGCTGTATTTCGTGAATTAAAAAGGCCAAAACATGTAAGAAAAAAAATTTAAATTGCTAAATGCAAAAATAATTAATATAGATATTTAAAAAAAATATATGCCTTTTGTGAAAAACTTCAGAGAAAAAAATGTTTTGATGTGAATTAACAGGTCATAAATCTATCCAGTTCCAAAATCTTACTGAGTTTGTGTTCATATAAAATAAGATATTTTTCTTCCCTTTTATGTACTATTCTGATATTTATTTTATTTTATCTTTTTATTAGCAGATAATCTTAAGAAAACATGCCTTTGGGAGTGRTGAAGCAAATTTGCCCATTACTTTTTAACGGAGATGCTCAAGGGGACTACAAAGACTTTCAGATCAGTACACTATATTTCAGAAACCTTAGGAAAAGGTGTAATGGTATTAATGGTATATTTAAGTCCATCCCTCTCTCTTTTTTTTTTTTTTTTTTTTTCTTTTCATTCTGAAAAGGCCTTTTATATATATTCCAGTCACCCTTTGCTCAACTCTTAGCAGGTCCCTGGTTTAAACGCGTACTACAAAAAGCACATGTATGTGCATAAGGAATAAATAGTATTTAAACCAGGGACAATATTTTTTTATTGCATTTATAATTCTTTGAAAGTTTAGGGTGTTTATTGTGCAAGAATGTGAGAGGTTTATAGTACAGGCTGGTTCAAGGCACAGTGCAGAAAGGCTCTGTGCATTACCATCTCTATATATCTCTGCAAAGAGCACTCCAGTGCTGACTTACAGCAGCTCTGCTGCTCTCACACTGGTTGTGTGCCCTTCCCCTGTGCCCAGSCTGTCAGATTTGTGTTCAGCTGTGTGGTGGGTTTTGAGCTAGTGAGCCTTCCACTGACTACAGTAATATCACCAAAATAAATCCACCCTTTCTCTAACCTGGGAATAATAGTAATGTAAACCAAACATATTAGTCCTTTCTTTGAATGCTTCAGTGATCCTAACACGCTCATTTTAATAACAAAAATGTGACTTTTGGTGTCAATTAAAGAGCTTCTGAATGAAGTCTCTAAATTTATTGTAGATGATACAGGACTTAGAAGCCTTTCTTCTTTCTGTAAAAGAAAAAATGGATGTGAATATGGGAAATCTGTGATTCCAGATCTACGTCTAAGATTCTGTTCTCTAATTTTTAATGCCAGAAAAAAGCTTTCTTGTTGAATTACAGTGAGAAATCCTTGCTTCCTAGGAGGGGTTTAAGTGCTGTTAAAAGTCTCTGAGAGTAAAGTTATATGGAATTGAATGTAATGAGCAAGAGGAACTGGGAGAATTTGACAATTCCAGGCTCATGAAAGCCTTTGACATTGAAACTTAGGTATAATCACTGATTATTAATATCACTATGTGACAAAGAAAAGTTTCACAGCAGGTAAATAGACAATYAGTTTTCATGTTTTCTTGCCCCACTTCAGCTTCTACTGAAGACATTTGCAGAAAATTGAACTATTCTTTTGTAATTATCCCTTTAGAATCTGATTTCTGAATCTACTTGGTATCTGAACCACATAAACTAAAATGACAGCCAGTATTTAACTATTCCAGATAAGAGATTTCAGTTAATCAAAACAGTACAACTTTATCAGAATTTACAAACCATAACCATTCATACACAGATTAGAAAATTTCTTTTACTTTTAAAACATCCTACAATTTAGCTACTTAATATCCTTGCTGTATACCTAATTTCAGTGAATCATACTGAGAAGACACATGGATCGGTGGAAAAAAACCCAYGTAAATGTTTTTTCCAGATCTGCAACATTTAATTTCTAGACGAAAAAATCTGGAAAAGAGATATGCATCCATGCAATAAACTCAGCAAAATGAAATTATAGCCTCCTCTTCCAAAATTAAACATGCAGGTTAAAATTTTGTGTATGAGTTGTATGTATATGACTCATATTCTTTTTATTTGTCTGCTCACCAAAGCACTATTTGACAACCTTTTTTGTGAATGAGATTGAATTTCCTGATTCTTCTTATTTTAGAAGACTCTAAGGTGRCCAGTTGCAGAGCTCTGACTCAAACTCTCCTCAAGTCATGCAGCAGTTTATTTCTAGAAATCACTATAAACCTTTCTCTAACACCTTAAATTGCATTTAGTTAAATTCTCTCAAAAACCTTTAAATTTTTAATTGGTTCATCAGAACAGTTTTGTTCATTTTATCGTGGTGTGTCATAACTCTTTTGTTGTTCCTAAGATTCAGCTTCACAAGAGGGGAGAGGSAAGGGAGAAATCTATTCATTCCAGATTATTTTGAGGGAATGTCTCTTCACTCACATTTGCTGGCTAGCCAACACACTAAGTTTTTCTCATTTAAAGCTAAAATATTCTTGTCTTTAGGGCTCTGTTCAGACAGTTTCCTGACATCAACTTGAGATTTGAGATTTTGCTGGCACTCCAAGCTGCACACAAGCCTGTGTGTTTGAGAGTTCCTGGCACTTCACTGTATGGAGCAGTTCCTGTGCAATCTAACAGCATGGTGTAATCTTTTGTGAAGAATTTCTGGTAATGGAAAGGATTGATTTACAGCAATAGATGCATTTTTACTACTTCTTCTTTCCTGTGGAGTCTGAATGTCAAAAGCACTAACAAGAGTGTCATGGATATTAAGAATATCTTAATAGAGATGAACTAGAGTGTCCTTAATGCATTTTGTTTTCATCTGCAAAGTAATGACTATAATTTTTAGTGTAAATTGGCTTTAGACATCAATATATATCTTTTAGAAACATAACTTAAAATTAGATTTTTAAAAACAAATTTATAACTGTTCATTGTTAAAATGAAAAAAAATGAAATATATAATAACATAAATTCTAGACTCAAAGATTTAATAAAAAGTGTATGTTCAAGTACATGAATTTCAGAAACACAGAACCTCTTCCTGCTTTTAAGAAAATGGGTGAACAATACATCCTCAGATGTTGTTCTATGAGAGAGGTAATGCATTTAGCCAATTAAACTCCAGAAAAGGTATTTTATTGATTGGAATGCAACACTTGACACTATGAAATCTATGAAAATCATTACAGGATAACACACGCTTCAATAAATTTTCACTTTAAAAAAATCCAATTAAATATTACACTTGTATACAAATATTGAAAGATTGAAGTTTAAAAATGAAAGGGGTTTTTTGTAGTTGCCTGACCTGTAATATCAATACCTTAAGTGCTGCAAGCTAAATGAAAGTATCTACAGACTTAAAAAAAAATTATGATACAGTTAAATATTTTTCTTTAATYCTTTCCCAGTATTAAATGAGAAACATACAATTCAACTTCACATATTATGTCTTTTTCTTAAATTGCTGCCAGTCAGATGCAACTTATTTCAAGTAATTTCTACCATGGATTAATTTGCTCATATTCTTGGGACTGAGACTACATATAAGAAGAATTYTGCAATTCTCCAATTACAGAAGACTTGTTATGTCACACTACATCACACACCGAGTTATTGTAACTCAGAAAGAGGCAGTTTTTCAAGAACAGGAGCAATAGCATGATGCAGACTATGCTGAGGCCACTGCTACTTGAAATGACAAATGCATACTAGAGAAAAATAGTTCAGCTCTTGATACAAACTAATAAATCAGTAATTTTGAAAATATTTAAATAGAATTGTATTGCATAGCTGTTTTTCAGTAAACTTGTTTTTCAGTGAACATGGTTTTCAGTAAACTGACTAGATAATTTTGAAATTCACTGGGGAAATAGAAAAAGGCCACAAAATCTCCTCATAAATATATATGTTTTTTCCCTATGGATTATAGAGATTAATTAATTAAAATTCTTRTTTTCCCTTTTTTACTATGTGCAAGAGAATTCTATACTTTACTAGATGCATAGTTTATATTTCATAAGGCACGTGAAGGAARTACTGTGCTTACTTATGGCAACTCCAAGGGGTAATCATACTAGATCTAATTTATCCATTCAAAATCCCAATGATTCCTAGCCTAATCTCTTTCCAACACACTATCTAGGATAGAAAAACTTATTTTAATGATCCAAGCAGAAGCCAATTGAATATATCACCCGAGACACAGTARGATCATATTAAGAGTTCATATGCTGGTGTACAAGCATATGCACTGTTAAACAGTAAAAACAGAATTTAATTTTGCAGCATGGACACAAACAGACTTTTCAAACAAACTAAGATTCTGAGTAAATCTATTTTTGTAGCACTCTGTTTCTAAGATTTTTTTGTGTGTGGGAAAAGCCCTTAGATTGATGGACCCTGTGAGTCTTCTTATTTTACACCATCTTTGCTGGGGTTTGGACTAAATGATCTGCAGAGATCCCTTCCAACCCTAGCTATTCTGTGATTCTGATTCTGTGATTCTCTGGATATCCYGTAGTCCTCAGAGCTGCCAATAGCCTCTGCAAGCTATTGGTTATCCCTTCTAAGAGATTTCTGGCAAGACTGTGTATTCAGATAATCAACTAGCCATCTATAACATAAGTGTCTAAAACTAAGATGGGCATATAAGCTTCTATTATACTCAAAAATGATTGAGTAGATGATATTCATGGAGCCTACAAAAAAACTTTGCTGTCTTTAAATTAGATAATTTGTGGAAAGTACCAGTACACAAGAGTGTAGCAYCATTTGAACTAACTTAAGTTGTTTGCTGGCTGRTATGACAAAATATAAACAGGAGGTCATTGTTTTGTGGCTTGATAGCTAGAGGGCAAATTTAGATGTAACCAGTGCTCAGGACACTGAATCCCTTTACTGAGAAATTCAGATGTGTGAAAATTGGCATTTAGTTCTATTTGTGTTGCCATATGTGTCTCAGTTTCCTACTGGATCAAGTTTCAGATATCTCTCGCCTTTGATATTTGTAATCCCTTTATATATGACCTGGGTTTTTTAGGGAGACTAGGTTCTCGTGTGTGGGCAAGTAACAGCCTTAGCTGTGTCAGTCTCTAGATTCTTTTAAATGCATCATTTAAATCCACTGCCTATAAAGGCAGTGTAAGTATTTAGAACATATTCAGACACCTCAGTATAAAAATGTAGGTGTCTGTCTCCCTAAACCTCGTGCAGTTTAAACACTGCACACACCTAGATGTGATAAACTCACCTCARTGTGTTGGCATATGGAGCAGAGTGCTCTGTTCTTCCACCTTCTTTCACAGCCACCTCCTTATGATCACACATAGTTCAAATTTTTCTTCCTATTGTGACAACTTCAAATGGAATCTTAAGCAGCAGTGCATGGGAATTTTGCTATTTTATGCAGGTGGAAAGAAAGATAACAAGTATCCAGACAAGTGTACTTATTTTCTTTTTTTCTAATTTTTTTTGTTYGTCTSTTTTGKTTTTTTTCTTTATTTCACCAACTCTATAGCATTATGTATATTTTAAGGATCCAATTCTCACTTCATAGATGCAGTCTTGGCCCATTTGGGTCTTTGAAAATATTTTTTTCATCAAGGAAATATCCAAAATGCTACCTTATGTTCACTAATTATCAGAATTACTCTGAGACTATTGAAAAAATAAATGCTTTAAATAAAAAAACAAACAAACAAACAAATACTGTTGGCTCCCAAGTGACCTTTCACTTCATTGGCGGTTCTAAGCTATTCTCTCTATGAAAGCTGAGATGGACAAGACWGGCTTTCCATTCAGATGAGAACAAGATTATCCATTAGGGGTTCCTAAGGTGACTGACAGATCCTCTACCTTCATTAAATAAAGGTTTTTCAATCTTGTTTGTTCACCAGATTGGGTTATATAAATAAAGATGAATAGGCATCTGTTTCTTCATCCTATGAAGTTGCTCTGTAAAGTTTTTTTCCATAGATTTAAAAAATTGGCACCAAAAGSAGAAGCTCATCTGTTCAGGAGGCTACCAAATAGGCATATTTCCTTTAAATTWTGCAGATGACAAGATGTATTTTTAAGAGTTGTTTTCATTTTACTAACTGTTATTAATTACTTGCTTCTTTAAACTACTTATTTTCTATTTTATATAGTTGGTTTGGTTRGRKTTTTTTTTAATTTATTTGCTTGTTTTTTGCTTTTTTTCTCCCAAGATGATAATTATAATCTGGAATGCAAAATACTTATATGTGGCAGAATTTCACTGTGATATTAATTAAAATGTTCTAAATTATGGATAAAGCTCCCACATTCCTGGATCCTCTTATTTGTGTTAATCAGCACCTTCAAGCCTACATGGGCTTGTCTCCTGCCAAAGATCAGAGGTGTAAACAACTCTTTTAAGTTGYGTTTAAAGCTGTACAATGTCATTTTGGATATTTCTGAAGACTGGTTTTTAAGTGATCCACAGTTCAGCATGTCATCTTTTTGTGGCACAAGAAAATCTAGCTGCAGGTTTCATAGCCTCAAAAATAGGATACTTAATTGGACTGAGTTTCTCCAACAGACTTCTTCTTTTAATGTTTTCAATTAATGTATGATTTTGGTTTCCTTCACAAAATAAATGAATTAGAGGTAGCAGGAGGACCTAATCTGGGTTTATTTAAGATACTCTGGCCAAATAATTKAATTGCTACCAACAACCATCTTTGCAGTGAACTCTGATACATTTCTATTTCAGACTAACAAAAGTTTTCATCCTTATGTGCTTTTGTAAACTGATATTTATGTTTCTGTGTGATTCRGTGTAAAGCCACCRAGATTTTGCCATCCAGGTCCCACAAYTAAGTSCATCCTTCTCAGCAGAACTGGAAAGCACTTRGTATTTAAACTCATGAAAATACAGCGTATGAAAGAAAATGAAATTAAAAACCTTTATTATTAATACTAAATACTTAGTTGCTTACAATTAATTAGCACAGCTAATTAAAACACCATAACCTAATAGACAGGGTAGGTCCTTTCCTTTCTCAGTGTGGAGKCCATGTAGTGAAGTAACATCTACAGCTTTAAATCTTCAATTCTCTTTGTTCTCTGCTGCCCTGCTGCAGCGCAGGCTTAAAATCTATTTCTGGCATCTCACCACAGTTTATCTCTTTTTCTCCACTCACTCCATTACAGTGAGTGTTACTGAGAAGATTCAGAGAAGCCAGAGATGAACTAGCCTAAGAAAATGAGTGGTTTATTGACATGGCAACAAAATAAAATATAAACTCATGATAGCTCCGACAAATTTTTACTGGAGCAAACTATTAAGAAAGTGCAACAATATATTCTATGCATAATAATTCTTCTTATTAATAGGTGAATATCTACATTTTGCAGAGCCACTAGTGCACTAGAAACCATCTTTTTAGTTGCTTGGGAAGGCAAATGCCATAATCACAATAATTGACCCCTCCTCCTCTCCCTCCCTTTGAGTTATCACTGCAGAACACAATATGATATGTCAAGGAATATCCCTTTGTTCAGTTATGGCTGTCCAGGTTGCATTCCTTCCAAAAGACTCACTCCCTGCCGACTTACTTTCAGGCTGGGAAGGGAGAAAAAGTAAAAACCTTGATGTTGTGCTAGAATAATTCAGCAAAATACAAAACAAATCACTCTATCAACACAAATTAGGCACAAATACAAAGCACAGCAATGCATGGGCTTCTGTGAAAAAAGGGTGTCTTAATCCAAGCCAATCCCAGTWCATTTACTAAATTAGAGCTCTAGAAAAGCCATAGGAACAAGTGTTGACTGTAYGCTCATCCACAAATGGAAATCTTACTTGTAGCACTGAGAAGAAAAAAACATTTGTTTTACCCATTTTAAYAAGAGCACATATTCAAAGTTTCCATTTGCAGTTTAATTTTATCKAATGCATCATCTTGCAGAARATTTCTTGGTTTCTTGATCTTTGCAGGTAAATATTTTTYAGGAATGCATTATACCATATTGAATAAATGCCATGCTCTTTTAAATGTTATGGAAATGTCTTAAATCACACAAATTGGGAAATCAGGAAACAAAAAAATAGATACAGCTTTAATAAATGTAGAAAGTATGTTCTGGTTATAGAAATAGAAATAAATGCTTCATTACACAMATAACCTTAAACTTGGACCATGATGCATACTGTAATTAATTAAACAGTATGTTGAAGTAATATATTGCATTGGAAATGGAAACATTCAGATGAAAAGATCAGAAATGGATTGGGTAATAGGTAATGTAGTCCATCTTTTGAAAGCACGATAATGAAAAGGACTCATTGAGACAGAGGAGGTTGTTTTGCAGAGTTTAGCATTTATATACATATCAGTATAAATTTTTAGATGGGTTTTTGTTTTGATCTGTTTCAGTGACTTGAATRGTATTACTCAGACAAGCACATAGGTGTATTTTTTACAGAAAACCTTTTAAAAYTTGCCAARTACCTTGGTACATCTTAATGCTCTAAAATTTACAGGTAAATGTTTGTGGTTCAACCCACCGAGAACATTCTTAGGTTCTTCTTTATTCCTTCTCAGGCAATTGAAGCACCTTGAGCCCCTCTTAAAAAATTCACCAAGTGAGTGTGGAAGTACAGAAGGTAAATGAAGGACTTAGCTAGCAATCATAAGGAAGAAATGGAGTCAACCTAAGTGAACAACAGTTTTATGGAGGYAAAAAAGTATCTACTCATCTAGGAAAAAGAATTAAGGGTCATATAGGTGAAATGGTGATGATGTGTTTTAGAGAGGGGAAAAAGAGGAGGATTTGATAAAATAATACTGTTACCAGTGCAATATTATTACAAAAAAATAAAAAAGGGTCTTATATTTGCCAAGGAAAAAAGCCAAAGTAGTAAGTAAACTGAGGAAATAACACTGGTCATGTTACAGAAATTATTTTTGGAAAGTGTTATTAGTTCCTAAAATTTCAGTAATAGAATTTGAAATCCTAGTGGAAAATACCATTTAAATGACAACWGACCAGCATACCTCTGTGGTTTGGGGGTGTTATATTTTTCAAATGCAATATATATTTACAATGAATGAAAGGAATATTATTGGTAGATCAGTAATGATTRTACAAAGTACTATTTTCTTAAAATATTTGTATGATAAGCTGAAATTTCCTAGTATCATTTAGCAGATACATGAAAAGCATTGGTGTTATGTATTCTTCTTTGCATAAAAAGAAATTAATTGTAGACAACTATATATATGTATGTATATATATTGTTGAAAGCAAAAGAGAATTCTTAAAGGACTAGTTATACAGCTATTGACTGTTCTTTAGTTGCACTGACAATATGCATTGACTTACATCATGATAAAAGTAACACCAACATGAAAAAAGAGATTAATTTCAAGGTACTGGTCTGTATCATCTTACTTTTGTTCAATGACATCTGAAGGCAGTTTCTAAGATGAAGTTAAATGACAATATATGGCCAGACAAGCAGCTAAATGATCTCACGCTTCTGGTTCCCTGCTAGTCATCAGCCATTGAAGATATTGATTACAAAAGAGAATGATGCATATTGCTAGGAAACCTGACAGCAGCATTTGAACACATCATTCAGTACTGAATAACACAGAGCTACTTGTCAAAGCAGAAAATGTTTCTGTCCACAAGGTCTTGACAATTATTATCTTTTTCATGAATTTAAGAATAGTGGATATCTTAAAGCTCTGTCAGAAATACTTTGGTGATACAGAACACGTTTAAGGATGCCAGACGTTTCTGACCACAGCAGCTTTCAGATAGCATTAAGGATTGATTAAAGAAAACTTTCAGACTTCATTAGGGCATATTAATTTGTGTTTTGTAAACCAACATAAAGAAAACTACTTAGAAATGGCCTTATTTAATGTCCAGTGGGTGTTTAATCCAATTAATGTTAGTCCCTGTCCTTTTCATAATGAAATTAGTTTTTTTTCAATATAAGCAATGGCTTATTTATTCAGAAGATTTTTTAATATCAGTTTCTTAATTGCCATTTACTCTTGCTATTATTTTAATATGAGAAGACTTAAATAAAACAAACTGCTCYTGGCTTGTTTCACTCTCAGGCGAAAAAGAAAATATGCAAGACACATGTGGCACTCAGAGCATTGTCGAACTACTTGACCCTGCTTATCATCTTAGCATTATTTTAGATACCATTAAATCAAGGTAAGATTAGCAGGTTAACAATGCATCATCATTACTTCAGKTTTCAGTGAACAGAAAAATAYTTTCCAACATCTAATGGAGCACTTTCTTTTCTATTTCCAAAATCATATGAAACATATGATCACTTTGACTACTGACTTCTTGACTGCATTAAAAACAAAAAGTGAAACTAACATCTTAGCATTCTGATGTTTTTTCAAAAYATTCTCTTTTTAAAGGAGACATAAGAGCTTTATTTCTATTGCATGACAAATTTTTTTAAAAAAGTTCTTGCATCAAACACATTCTCATTAAACTCCTTAAGTAGGTACGTTTTCCATGTTTCTGCTTTACGAAATAGAGATGAGGGGAGAGAGAAAAATGTTATTTGTTGAACATTCTGTTTGGGTTTTTGTGATGAATATTTATCCACCCAGAAAAAAAGAAAAAAGGTAAAAAAAATGTTTAATTGTTTGAGAAATAGGCATTATGTTTTCCTTACTATAATGCAGTATACAGAAATTAATTAATGGAGAAAAAGAAAAAAAAAACAAGAAAAAAGGAAAAAAAGGAAGAAGAAAAAAAAAAGGGTTTTAGGAATGTGCTGGTTTGGGGCAGATTTGGGAGGAAACCTCCCAAATAGAAGTCCCTCTGTGAAGTAAACCAAAACAGCCCCTCCCCACTATTGGCTCAGCAAAAGAAAATCTCCTTAGAGATGAGTGGGAAAAAACTATTTATTTAACAAAGTGCCTACAAAGATAAAAATGAATACTATGAAACAATAAAACCTGGCAAAACTGAGAAAGTCCTTGCCATGGGAGCTCGGCTCGCTCAGCCTGCTATCAGTCTCTCTGGTGCTGGAAAATGCCGGCCTGGGCCCGGTGGCCCCCTGGTGTGGACTCCTGGTGCTCTCGCTCTCGTGGGTCTTTCAGTCCAAGAGGAGGTTTAAACAGTCCCAAGAAAAAGGAAAAGGAATAAAAAAGTACAGTCCAGGGAACTGCTCTGCCCTAGCTAGGTAAAACTAACTAAAAGCCGAGGAGATCTCTGACCCGCAGCCTGTCCGTGCTTCAGACGAACAGTCCAGGAGCTGGAATGTGGAGGAGTGAGCTGCTTTTCTGAAAACAAACTCTGCGCTTCTCTTTTCTCCCCCTTCACTCTTGGAACCAATCTTAAAGGTACAGAACACGACATCCAACACAGACAGAACAGATGAATTGGGGATACAAGCATCATAAAGTCACCCTAGGACAAGGAACCTGGCAAAACTTCAAGTAATAGAAATGCTTAATAAATTATGCAAGGTATTTTCCTCAAGTCAGTAGTTTGTTTCATTACATCAGAACAGTCAATGACAACTTCGCAATGTAGTAGTCAGTCATCAATCTATTCATTAATTACATCAGTGCCACAAAAATTATTCCTTTTTCTACTCTTTCACTCATCATGCAACCAGAGCATGTCCCAGAGAAAAGTAGGTGAAAAACAACATCAAAAAGTATGTGGGTGGCTTATTCCTAATAATATAGACATTTAATTTTCCGCGAAAATGAAGAATCCAGTACTATCTGGAATATTTGTCTTTTTAATGAGTCATGCATAATCTGTACCTTGGAGAAATTAATTCAGATATATAAGTTCAAAATACTTTCTGACATTGTTATAGTAAGCCTGTATTTGTTGTCTTGAAGAAATTTGTGGAAAGGATCTCCAGTGGTGTTGCTTCAAAATAAAATATACACTGAACAGACAGTGTTCTACCTGATAATAAAGTATTGACTCTAACACCCCGAAGAGATAAGTATGAAAAAAGTTAATGAAACTTAACTACTTTTCCTACCAAAATTCAAATGCATAATAAGCTTTACTACTTCAAATTGACTCGTTTTTTCTAAAGGTTATTAGTAGTTAGGAAGCCATAAAATAAATCTACCTTATATTTATTATATAATTTGTTCTTTTCATAGTGAMATTAATGTAAAATCTTTTCTGGACTTACCTTATTTAAGTGACCTAAGCATTGGGCACCAACAATAAAAACTYTTGGTGTAGTTTATTTAGCTTCAGAAAAAAACAGAAATGCTCTGTTCAAAAGGTAAAATTAACTTCTTTAAAATAATATTGTGTGGTTTTTTTTTTTTCCCCAAAGCTAACAGAGATATTAACTTTATTTAAAGCTTAAAATAAGTCTTTGTAAACTACAAAATGGACAATGTACTCCTGAAATTTTAAGAATAAAAATAATGTGGTTTACATTATKAGAGCTTTACTTAATATTATTATAAATAATGGTATAATATAAATACAATAATAATATAAGTTATTATTATGGGAGGCTGTAAAAGCAGAGTAGAAATTGATAGATTCTTCATATGCTATGTTTTCATCTTCTGATGTATCATTATCTTAAGAAAAACAATACTATAGGTTGTCTGCCAAGATGAATTAATATGTAAAGAGCCAATTTAATAAAAGCTCCCAGTGGTTCAGGAATTAAATCAAAGAAAGGAATTTGTTCTACTTAAATTTATGAATAACACCTATTAGAGGCAATGAAATGCRTTATTAACTTTAATGTTGTGAGTGCAAAATAACTACCCATTGAAAAACAAGTCACTTAGAAACAGTAACTTGTTACAAATTTAAAATTGTGATAGGAAAAGTAGTTAGATACCATAGATATGTTGCAGTAGCCATATGAATGGTTCAAGGTAGATAAGGTTACTGTTTTATTATATTACATGTCTGGATCTTTTCTGTTTATTGAAGACTACAAATGGTAGGTCAATAAAGGCAATGTCTTCTAAGAAATCTTAGTGATGACACTAGAAATGTTAATTTTAGCATGACATGACTTTGTATTTATTCATCATCATCATCACCTATTATTATTAGTGTTTTGTCTAAATATATGGGKTTTTTTTATTATTAATTAATAACAAAAAAGGTATAATCCAAGGGTTCAGAACCARTACAGAGCAAAACAAGATCAAATCATTTAAATCAAACACCTCYGTAAATGGAAAACTCTGAAGAACCTAACATCTGTGTGAGCTGGTGTCTTCTGGGCTGTGAAGACTTACATGCAGGGCTGCAATTAGATGKCACAATATAGCAATGTCCAAAACGTTTTAATATTTGCCCACTAAATTAATAAAATCATGTAGTACATKAATAACCATTTCCCAAATATTTGCAGTGTTTCTGGGATCCATAATATCCATGGAAGGAGCTGCCTTATAGGTATATTAGCATTTTCATTGAAAAACATTTTTCTGGTTGCCTTACACTTAAATCAGCTAGACCTGTTGGATCTTWATCTGGGTTCTCCTTTAGCTGGTTACAGAACCAGACAAAAATTAACACAGAGAGTACTTACAGCAGCTCTCTGTGCTCAGAGAAGTGTAAATATATCTATAGCTTGATCCCTCAAAGACATGGCCATATCATCCTACCCATGAACAACCTCTGAAGTCCTTAGTGATACAGAAAGAAGAACATACTGCATGTATGTAACTTGCAGTGCAACTTTTTGGGGGGTGGAGGGGAGGAGGCTACAAGGGTGGCTTCTGTGAGTAGCTGCCAGAAGCTTCCCTCATGTCTGACAGAGCCAATGCCAGTTAACTCCAAGATGGGCAYGCCACTGGCCAAGGCTGAACCCATCATCGCTTCTGGGATAACAKATTCAGAAGAGGGAAAAAGTTACTGCTCAAGATCRAATTGCAAATGGAGASAGGAGTGCAAACRTGAGAGAAACAGCTCTGCAAACACCAAAGWCAGCAAAGAAGAGGGAGGAGGTGTCCTCCCAGATACTGAAGCAGTGATTCYTCTGCAGCCTTTGGTGCAGACCACAGAATCAAAGAATCACTAAGTTGGAAGAGATCTCCAAGATCATAGAGTCAAACTCATGCCCTAACACCTCAGCTAAGCCATGGGCATGGACTACCATATCCAGTCTTTCCTGAAATGCATTCAGGGATGGTGACTCCACCACCTCCCTGGCAGACAATTCCAGTATTTTATTACCCTTTCTGTAAAAAAACTATCCCTAATATCCAATCTATATTTCTCTTGGTGSAGCTTGAGACTGTGTCCTCTCATTCTGTCAGTTGCTGCCTGGAGRAAGAGACCAACCCCCACCTGACTACAGCCACCTTTCAGGAAGTTGTAGAAAGTGATAARTGATAAGAGAGTGATAACTGTGAGTTTCCYTTTYTCCAGGCTAAACAACCCCAGCTCTCTCAGTGSTTCCTCACAGGGTTTGTGTTCCTAGGCCYTAACCAGCCTCATTGCCCTCCTCTGGACACGCTCAAGCATTTCACAGCCMTTCCTAAACTGAGGGGCCAGAACTSGACACAGCACTCGAGGTGTGGCCTCACCAGTGCCGAGTACAGGGGAAGAATGACTTCCCTGTTCCTGCTGGCCACACTGTTCCTGATACAGGCCAGGATACCATTGGCCTTCTTGGCCACCAGGGTACACTGCTGGCTCATGTTCAGCTGCTGTCACCAGTRCCCCCAGGTCCCTTTCTGCCTGGGCACTGTCCAACCACACYRTCCCCAGCCAATACTGCTGCRGAGGRTTATTGTGGCCAAAGTGCAAGACAAGGCAYTTAGMCTTACTAAACTTCATCTTATTGGCCTCTACCCATTCCAGGTCTCTCTGCAGAGACCTCCTACCTTCCAACAGYTCAACACACRCCATGCTGAARCAGCTATGGCCCTGCAGCCCATGAAGATCCACAGCAGAGCAGAGATTCACCTGCAGGACCACACCAGAGCCTGTGGACACTCAAAAGAGGCTGTGATCYTTGGGGAAGACCATGCTAGGCTCCAGGTAGGACCTGTGGGCTCTTGGGGAGAGGACCCCACTCTGGAGCAGGTTGGCTGGCAGGGCTTGTGACCCACAGGAGGCCCACACTGGAGCAGYCTGTTCCTGAAGGACTGGATTGCCTGGAATGGACCCACACCAGAGAAGTTTGTAAAGGAACAACGTTGGAGAAGCTTCCCTCCCAAGTGAGGAGCAGAGGAAAAGTGTGAGGAGTCCTCCTCCTGAGGAGGAAGGAGAGGCATAGAAAACATGCAATGAACTGACAGCAGCCCTCATTTCCCATCCCTCAGGGGAGGAATAGAATTTGAGAGTAAAGTAAAGCCCTGAAAAAAGAGAGGGGTAGGTTGAAACWGATTTTTAAGATTTGTTTTTAGTTCTTGTTACCCTGATCTGATTGGTAATAAATTAAAATAATTTCTCCAAGTTAAGTCTGTTTTGCTTGTGATGGTAATTGATGAGTGATCTCTCCCAGTCCCTACCTCAACCCATGAAACTTTCTTTGTATTTTCTCTCTCTTGTCCAGCTGAGAAATKGAGTGATTGAGCATTTTTGGTGGGTACCCTGGTGTCCAGCCAGGGTCAGCCTACACCATGGCAATACATAAGTAGATTTACAACATGGAGTACAACTGTATCTATTGATAAGTTACAGAAGATATTTTTGACCTGTWCTAATCATCCTCCAAATAATGCAGTGAAACCAAGTTTATTTTGCAATGCATCTAGRTAAACCCTTGTGTTGTTTGAGCTAATTAGGATCTCTGTGTTTTCTTTTATGAAAGATCTTATCATTTTACCATTGTTTTTCCATTACTATATTCTTTTCACATCTAGGACATTACATATTTTTTCATCACAATTAATTACTATTAATTTAATAKCTTCACAGGCTTTGATAATTTTATTTTTTATCAAGAGTACACACTGAGTCCCAGAAAAAGCTGTAGAACTTATCTGCTGCAAAATTAAACACATTTGAAATCAACACATTTTAACGTTCATTGGACTGATATAATTAGGCTATGTTTCATGGAAAATACTTTCACACCACTGAAAAAAAGCAAAGGTCAGTATTGATTTTAAAAGGTTTTGTGCTGCCTTCTACATCATGAAACTATGAGATTACACTGTGAACAAATGAATATAAATGTAGACATCTCTGTTACTGTTCAGGGATATAACATCACTGGTTTACTAGATGATTAGATATAAGATAAAATTGTCTCTAATCTTATGAAATATTTGAAGTGGAAGATTKTTACTTTTCACAGAAGCCTTTGGCAAAAAACAGTGATAAAAGTCAAGTCTTCATTTATCTTGTGTTAACAGTGGCAAACTGTCCTTTTCATTTCAAGAAGTTAATTCACAGGAATTAATTTCTTGAGATGTTATCATCTTTTATTCTGGATTTTTCAGTACTAGATTTAAGTATTGGTTCTTGAAGTTCAGTGCAGTGTTAGAGATGAGCAATCAAGTGTCTTGCAAAGTCTTACACTTTGGTATCTAACTGCATGTAAGTTAGATGCCTTTATTTCAGAGTAAGGGTGTGGAAATATGTGGAATATATTACACATCAGATGATGGCTCAGTTTCACTGCTGTTGYCTCCAACAATGAGCACAATCACAGAATGAACTGACATTTATTCACCTTTAGCAGTTCTGTTATTTTCATTTTCTTTCCAGGAAACTTTTTCCTAATAAATGCATGTAATGTTAAAGGTATTAATTCCTCAGATATTCCACTCTTCAAGATTCTGTCCCCTCTCCCCCAATCTATAAAGTGTTCTTCCTTTACATGAATGTGTGTGTTTTTCCTGCAGAAAAATAAAATAATTTTCAGTTGTTATGGGATCTATGAAAGAATGCTAGAATAATGGTAGGGATGGTTTACATTCCCCTAAAGACCTTGTGAAATAAAAGTGTAATATTATGGGAAACAAAATGAGTGACAGATTGTGATAATCAAAATTTACTCACTTAACAAGATTTTATTTGGAGAAAAGTTGTGTACGCATGATCACGTGTAGGTTTAATTTTTACACTTTGAGTGAAGAAATATTACTGGAATTCTGTATAGAATTATTGTGATAGGCATGATTTGTTGCAAGGCATTCTGTCTCCAACCCCAGTGGGCATCTAGAAATTTCACGTAATCATGTGAAGTAATAAAGAAAATGCACTGCTGTGTTGCATGACTCAACTAATGCCATGACAATCAACAAGACCATGAAAGCTGTTTCTTAAAAAATTCTACACTACATTTACTTTCTTCTCATTTTTAAGCTCAGTTTCCATAGCCCTGCACTCTCTCTGTAAAGACAAACAGAAGCGCTAACCTACTAATGTGATTAAAGAGATAACAGCTTATAGTAAAAATAGCTAACATTGAATTGTCAGGATTTGGTGTAATTTTGATAGATAGGACATGTGGAAAAACTAGCACAAGGTAGAAAATGAAAAAAAATAGCAGTGGAGCATTATTATATTTATGATGTAGAAAGCTAGTGTGCTTTGAACTTTTTTATCTCAAAATTTAGCTATCCCACTGGAAAATCATTTTATCATTCAATGTGTCAGTTAACACTGCATAGTAAATATTAACTGAATTAGTGGAGAAAGAATTATACACAAGGACATTCCACAATATCAATTCATTGTAGTTTATTTGAAAACAGAGATGAAAATAATGAAGCTTAGATAAATTTTTGAAGGATGAAATATTACTTTCTGATTAATTTTAACTTTTTAGACAAACAATAGTGTTCAAAGACTGTGTTTAGGACAAATGAAACTGCAAAAATAAATTGTGATCTTTTTTTTTCTTCAGGTTCTCAGGGTAGATATTTGACATTATGTAATGAGGTCTATATACAGTCCAGGTATTAGAATCACTGGACATTTTCAAACCTAAAAGAAAAAGAAGCCCTGAGGCCCAGACTTCTAATCTTTACAGGAATTCCAGTTAGTAGAGGTAAAAGGAAAATACAGTTCAGAAAGAAATAGATCCTTTTCTTCTGAAGTGACACAACTGAGCAATCAGAGCCAACACTTGAATGAAATTCCTCTAGGCAAAAAGATGAAGCTCTGGAAGAAGCACTAATGTTTCTCAATTACACTTCTGCAAAGGCCATCCAGTGGAAATGGATTGCAGAATAATACAGAGCGAACATGCTAACTGGAAATATTTCATCCTTCTTTGTATGGGGCAATACCAGTAWTTAGATCTAATGGTAATTTACCTAAAAGTAAGATAATTTTTCTTATTTCTCTACAATATGTTTGTTCCCTTGGATGTTAACTTCATGAAGTGAAGGGGAAATTCTTCACTCAAATTGTGTCTCTTCATATCAATAATTCAAAACCTTTTAATAACTCAAAATCAAATGTTTTTCCATTGGATTTAGAAAAAAAAACAATTTTCACACTTTGACTGAAAATTAAGATAGTCATCTTCCTCCCAGAGGTGTGTTTTTCAAATTACAAACATATGAGACAAGAACAGGGACATGATGGGGCAGATTTATATGATTATGTTTACCTGTGCAAATTTAGTGATTAATAATAGATTGGAATGCTTTGACTTTATTACTTTTGCTCTCTCAAATGAAATTAGACTCGCAGTATAAAGAAAGAAGCAGTGTATTTTAACTTCAGCACACATTGTTTGCAGACATTGTTCATAAAATAACCAGAGAGAATAAAACAAAATTTAGATGAAGAACAGATGCACTAATGGAAGCTCTGAATTTCTGTAAAATTTACTGAAACATCAGCATAAACCTAAGAAGAAGTATATCCCTCTTGCTCCTGTGCAGRCTACTTGGCATAGCAGAAAACCCTMTGAGCTCCTCAGCCTTGCACTTTAGTCCCTAATGAGTGGCAGTGTGATGCCTCTGCAAAAGCCAGAGCAGCATGAATTTTGAACTAGCTGAGCCAGTGTCTGAGCTCATTTGAGCTCTGAGATTGCTGTGAGAACAACCAGCAAAGCCTGCAGATACCATGGCTACCAGCAGACAGTCAGCAGGTATAATTGGCTACTGTGAACTGCAGAGTCTCATATCTCAGCTCATGTCAGTACAATATAGAATAAGCTCCAGGACTCTAGCTGTATTAATTAGAAGGGGAAGGAAAATTCTAGCTGCTCCTAGATACATACAACAGACCCTACTCCCTGCTTAAAGGTGAAGTAATATATGCTAAACTATTAAAACCTTTTCATARGAATGACATTTAAATGAGGAAGACTGTATTTAATATGAGAAAGCAAGGCCTAAAACACAATCACCAACRTGCTCTGAAAAATATTGTCCTTGTCATCTCAGTCATGTTTTAAAATAAGAAATACTGAAAATGCTCCTTCTAAGTTTTTCTTTTCAGTTTTTCATATACATTTTTTTCGGTTTCAAACCATTGCTCAAACTTTACATCCATCACTCTAACAAAAAAAAAAATCAAGCAAATCAACCTTTTTTTTTTTTCCCACTTGTTTCTTGGGGTTTTTTTGTTAATTTTGGATTTTCTGTTGCAGTGGCTTTTTTTTTTTTTCCAAGAAATAGACATAACTCTTTCCTTACACTTGYATTATACTTTTACCTGAGCTTTTTGTTTTCCTTTCACTTCCTCCTTGTACATTGTTCTTCTTGTTTTTCACAATGTTTATTTGAAGCTGTCCCTCATAAGTTTTGATGTAGATAAATTCCTTCAGATTAAAGAGCAAATATAAAACAAATAGTTTGTTTTAGCATACAACATGCTCTAGCTACGTAGAGTTTAGTAGTAGTAGTAGTAGTTTTAGAAGTAGAAGTTGTATTCAGGTGTGAAAGTGTGTACTGGTTAAAGGTCTTAATTTSCATTTAGGAATATGTGAAAATTTTCAAGACCACAAGTAAAAAGTATTTGTATAAATGTAAGTCAAAGCCTAAACAGTGATGTGGTTATRTTAAAGCTCTTGGCAACTTCAACAACTTCAACGCCAGAATTTTTTATATGAAACCATTAACTTTTTAAATGGATGTTAAAAAACAAATTAATGGGTTTGCCATTAATTGTTTAAGTTTTCTTAATTCAAAATTTGTGACAAGGAGCAATAAGATAAATGTGTTTTTATTTTTTCTCATATATCAGATTGATGGTAATCTTACCTAAATAGTCTACAAATATCCAGCTATCAAATTACTAATAACAATATTTATGTTTTGAAAAAACATAAATCCTGTATCTACCTTTACAGGAATCACTTAATATATACTGATCTTGAACTCTAACACAACCCTGTCTTCATGAAAAAGTTTTCATAGAGGAGGAATTACTTAATATTTCTTGAGACAATATAATATAGCAAAATATATCATGTACTATACCACAATTACTATAATATATTAAATATATAAAAATATATAAATATATTTTGGCAGTCATAAAATTAAAAAGCTATAATTAAAACTCATATGAAAATTAGTCTTAGCATTTCTCCTTTCTCTTGCCTGGAAGTGTGATCACTGGGAAGAAAYGGTATACAATTTTTARTACCAATACATCTGGGAAATCAAAATTTYCATCCTGTAAGAAAATTATTTGATTTTATTTYACTTCTACCTGGAAGTAGAACTGCAGCTCAGAATCTTTCTGCAGAACAAATTGATAAATTATTTTAAACCTAAATTGCCATTGTTTGAACATTTTTTAAGGATAAAAATCAACATTCTTACTGAGTACTTTTCTCTCTGATAAGAAGAAAAAAAATTAAAGAGAAAATATTCATGGATGTCACTTATTCTTCAGAGAATGGCTCTTAAGAGAAATGAACCCTGAGAACTCTTTACCTTGTGTGTATTTAATACAGGATCCTTTTATATTCTTTTGAAATTGTTGAAGTTTGTCCTCTGAAGTCTTACTTTGATTAGCAGTCTTTCAGTTTATGGTTCCCTCTGCAATAAAAAACTCATGTGAAATAAAAAAAAAAAAAMCAGGTTAAGTTCAGAAGGTTAAAAATTCTTTCTACATTTGTCTTATAAGCAGGAGCTCAATTTTATTCCTTGTCATACCTCTGCAGAGTGTTGGTCTGTTTGCACCAGAAGACMCTTGTTTTTAGCAACCTCCTCCCATGGGCTTGGCAGTCTCTCATATTCAGTGTTTTAGAAGGAGGARGTTTTAATTTACCGTAAAGCTTTATATAGCACAGGATAATTCAATTTTTATTAAAAATACCATGAATTCAAACACATTAGAGTACTGCATCTCCCAAAGGGACAGTATAAGTGTGTTCTGTGGTGTTCTRACACTGCTGAGTAGTGTTACAGTGCAATCACTGAATTAGTTTGCAATTCAGGTGAACATCTTACCAAGCTGAGTGGTTCTGTTGGCACACCTGAGGGACAGGCTGACATCCAGAGGGACCTGGACAAGCTCAAGAAATAGCCAACGAAGTTTAATGTGACCAAGTTCCTGGCATTGCACCTGGGTCAGGACAATCCCTGTTACCAAAACAAGCTGGGGGATGAGCAGATTGAGAGCAGACCTGCTCTCAAGCTGAGAAGGACTTGCAGGTGCTGGTCAGTGAGAGGCTGGACATGAGCTGGTAATGTGCACTTGGAGCCAACTGTGTTCTGCAGCCAAACCACCATGGCCAATGGGCTGAGAGAGGGGATTCTGCCCCTCTGCTCTGCTGTGCTCTGGTGAGACCCCACCTGCAGCTGCTGCAGCTCCGGGGTCCCCAGCACAGGGAAGACATGTATGGAAGAACAGATGAGAGATGAAGTAGGGGGCACGGTGGAGCTTGCGAATTGAGATAGCCTTGGTTGAGTACAGGCTGTGGTGTAGAATGATCACAGATATGAGAAAGAACAAGTAAAAGAACTGTATATGTAACTATGAAGGTCTTTAAAACRATGTAATTTTGCAAAGACTGCCAAATAATATGAACAATAGGCTATCTGTAATTTATGGGAAAATTTTTGTGACTTCGGCTTATTTTGAGCTGTAACAAGTATATAACGCTGTACTGTGAGAATAATATCTGGCATTAATGACTTCAATAGCTTCAAATCCTTTTTACCTTGACTTCAGCTTAGACTTCAATAAACTTTAACTTCAACTCAAACCTCAGCCTATTTTTGCTCAAGCTTTGACTTAAAGCTCCCTACTTGGATTACTTTTGCACCTCTTCTTTTGAAGTCCCAGTGGTGTGGCAGACATGGGCCTGTTGGAACAAGTCCAGAGATGGCCACCAAGATTATCTCCTCTTGTAGGAGGAAAAGTTGAGAGAATTGGTTTTGTTCAACCTGGAAAAGAAAAGGCTTCAGTGWGACATCATCACAGCCTTCCAGTCCCTTAAGGGAGCACACAAGAAAAAAAGACAGGGACTTTTTACAAGACTGTATAATGACAGAACAAGAGGGAATGGATTTAAACTAAAACACAGTAGGTTTAGATTAGATATTAGGAGGASGTTCTTCACTGTGAGGGTTGTGAGRYACTGRAACAGGCTGCCCAAGGAACCTGTGGCTGTCCCATCCCTAGAGATATTAAGAGCTAGGCTGGAAGGACATGTGAGCAACGTACTGAAATGTGTCCCTGCACATAGYAGGGGGGTTGGAACTAAATGATCTTTAAGGTATTTTTCCAACCTTAACCATTCTTTGATTCTGTGATTCTATGATAAATATACTGCTGTAATTTTTTCCACATACTATCCACAAGTTACCTGTAAAATATAATGGGGCTCACTATTTCTAATGGTTATACTACAACTACCACCAGTATTATGAGGAAAAAATACCCAAGTTCTCCATTTTATTACTTCTTCTCAGTTCTGTATTACTGATTCTACATAWTTTCATCCTCTATTACATCAGTTTGTTTGATACTGCAATCAACMTAGAAGTAAAGGTGATCTAAGGTAATTCAGATAGATGTGACTGAATGCTCAGCTCACTGCATACAAATAGGGTCAAGAAGGGGTTGTGGATGCCTGCTTTTTCTCCTACAGTTCCTCAACTACATCAGCATACAAATTTATTTTACCTGCAGGCAATTGATTTGGCATTGGTTTATAGCATATGTTTATCTACAAACCTGGGCACTGTAYACCAAATGGTACAGCAAAACAACCTACCATGTCCAATCAATTTGCACTGGATAATGCTTCCCKGTTTCTGTTATAGTTCTTCCACAGGCTTTGTGCCAATAGATGTTGCATGGCACAGGAACCATGCTGGTAGGATGGCTCCTGTGGAGTACTCCCATCCCATTCTCCAACATTATGTTTTGCACACATAAACTGCCTGAGCAGTAAGAATGACTGTCGGTGAATATTTCTTCTTAGCTATTCTTTTCCTTCTATTTATTTTTTGCTTATTGTAATTTTTTAATGAGCACTTTTCTAACAGGTTTTTCTACTAGCATGGCTTTTCCCTAAAAATAACAGTGTCTTTGACCTCTGCATTAGTGTCATGGTGATTAAATAAAATCACTGAAAGGTTTAAATTTGTAAATTCTTGCTTAAATGCTCTGGAGTGTGAACATTTTATTAACTAAACCCCTGAGCRTATTATTTTATTTACTTCTTTCACACGCTGTTACTCTCCACTGATGAAAGAGTAATTTTGTATACCTCTAATATAAAATAAAAACCATTGCCATGAGGAACTAATAGTTGAAATTCAACAGATGGTGTGGAAAAATGCAGGAGACTTTYGTGGTTTTGGTCAGTACATTATTGCAGTGGGAAGATAAACTGATCTAACAAGATAACAGATAACACACATCTGTTTTAAATTTCTGACAGYTCTATTCTTGCTTCCACTCCTAGAAGTGTGAATATTAATGATAACAGAAGGACAGAGGAAAGCTCAAAACAGAACCAGTATTTAAAACMACAATATTATTATTTTAAAAGAGGGCCAAGGCAAAATGCAGACTAATCTCCTAAAATTATCTATAAAAGGAAATTTGCTATCTCTGCATTCTAATCAAAGAAGAACCAAAACCACCAAAAGTGAAGTATGTTTAATATTCTTAAGGAAAATTTCTGATAAATTATGCTCATGAGGAATTATSTTAAATGAAAGTTACATTGAAAACTGGAACCGAATTAACTTGATTTTAATGGCCTTTAGCCTATATATTTCATTAAAACCTATATGTTTATTACCAACTTAACTTACCTATCTACTTCTACTCCTCCTTATCTTTATAAGTTGTAAAGAAATTGGCTCTCCCTGGTGCTTATATTTTCCCTGGCTCTTAAATTGARAAGGAATGTAGAAATTGGAAATATGGCTGCAGTGCAGTTAAAACTTAGTAGGGAAGGATACCATAACAATATATAAGTGTCTATTGTCATTTGAGAGATCTCCCTTTTTTTCAAAKCTAATTTGTAGAGTTTTTGCTAACTCTTAATATCCATTCTGTGATGTGTTTTTGGTTTTGTTTTTTTTTTTTTTCATTCAGCTGGAGATGCAGCACTCTAAGTTTGTTATGATTGCTTCAKCATATAAGTATAGTTTCTTTGATTTTACAGAAAAAGAACTCCAGAAAGCCTCAATATATGAATCCACACCACCTCCTTTCTTGAACTGATCAATTAACTCTCTTCTTTAGCCAACTCATTTTGGGTTTTGAGTTCCAAGTTTTAGAAATATCATTTGAATAYAATCAACCAATGACTAGTCAGAACAAAATTTTTCAGTGTGACTAGGTCATCCATAAAATTTACAACCACATCATTGAAAATATTCAGTACTTTCTAAAATAAGTTTAAAAACCTTTCTCTTAGTTCTGTGACAGTTTTGATGATCTCATTTAGTAATATCTGAATGCAGTCAGTGCTATTATTTGCTTTCTAATTGATAGCTAAGAAAGTCAAGACTTTAATTAAAGCATAGTATCACCAACATTTACCTCTCTAAAAATTTTGCTGTTTTCAACAGATACAAATCTGACCAYATCTAAATTATTTCTTTGACTTTGTGGTGAAATCTCCAGAACTGTAGCAGTTTTTATTATCCTATTTTCCTAAACTAGCTTTGATCCAAAGGCATTCTATCATAGTACTTTCCTCATATCAGAAAGAATGTCAATAATTCTAATATAGATGGCTAACACTTTAACTTTGCTATTTTTTTAACAGCTCACAGTTTTGCTACACTACCATGATTCTGTTATCTCCAAGAAAATTTCTACATTTTCTTRCCTCTGCAACTTGTTTTCAATGTGCAAACTTCATAGTTATTCCAAAATGAACTCTTAGCTCAAGTGCTAGAGCACACAGCATGTGAGAGGCAGTGGGATTTATACCTGTATTCTCTGTTATTTGACCCTGAGACTAGCCCAGCTGATCAGAATGTGGTGCTAAAAATGCCATTGTCATGGGTTTGGTCCCTGTATGGGCCATTCACACAAGAGCTGGACTTGCTGATCCTTGTGATTCCCCTCCAATGATAGATATTTTGTTATTTTTTTCATTAAACTAGAAAAAAAACTTTGTTAATGAAATTCATCATGTCTGTAACTTTATTCAAAAATCAGTGTTGGGTTTTGTTTTATATTGYTCTCATCTCTGTCTAGAAGCTCTGATGTCTTTTCTCCCTTTTTTTTTTTTAAACAAGGAAAAACATTTGTTCCTCTCACGAAACATTTTACCCTGAGACACAATGATATTATTCTGTACATATCATAGTTTYTGTAAGGTGCAAAAATAAAGCAAAATACAAACCCAAAGTAATAGAAATTACATCATTCCAAACATATGGGAGGACAAAAATAGATTATCTAATTACAGAGGAGTTAAAAGTCTTGTTCTCAAAATAAAAAAAATATCACACGAAGACTGCTCTGCTTACATCTTTCTGGTCTCTAGATGTCTGCTTTCAGGTACCTTTCACTTAATTATGTGCTTGAGTAATTCACAGAACACTTTAAATAAAACTAAATGTGCCATTATTATTAAAATAATCTGCAGGAAGAAAGTACTGAAAGTCAGGCTTCTTTAACCTTCTTATTCTAAACATTAAACTAGCTTAAATTCTTCTAAAATTGCTATCTAAAATGGCTGAATATATGTAAGTTGAACAGGGCTGTGCTCTGAATATAAAACAGAAGCCATTTGAAAACATTACACTATCACTTGCTTTCCTGAGACATTTCAAAAGAATGTATTTATTGTACAGGAACCTTCTATTTTCAAGGAATATTTTTTTTGGTAAYTTTTTCTTRGTGTTTTTAAATTGGCTTTCACTTCACATGTTCTTTTTATTCCATTCAGAAACATTTCTCTGTTAAAGGTATGAAATATTTTTATTCATATTAACAGCAAGTTTTGTCTTCAATTTTTTGTGTCTAGTGTTCCTCTGGAYAAAATAGGACAGAAGAAATGAGAAATTATCTCAGTTCTGCTGCTACAACTGTTTGGTCTAAGTGTAGAGGAAGCCTATCAAAAAAGATAAGAGTTTGGAATGTATATTTTTGGATGAAAAAACAAATTAGGAGGCTAGAGGAAGGACATAGGACTGGCATAAAAAGGAGACAAGCACTGAAATTCAGCCTTCACACCAGGACTGCAAAGCAAAWATGAAAYTTACTGTAAYGCAAATGTTTGGAGGGGTTAAAGGCCTCATRCTAGGTTAAAGCCCAAAATTGTAGCAGAATTAGGCTAGGGATAATGTGGCTATGACTATGTGACAGGAAATGAAGTGTTGTTTTGGAGACTAATCAGCACATTTTCCTAATGAYTTTGGGATATACTAGGGAGTCTGGGTGGCTTACTTTTCTCCACTTGTCAGACTATCYATGACAGTAATTGATAAACCTGTTTCAAGTGTGACATAAGCAAAATAAATCTATTTAGTATCATGCTAATTTTATGGAAAAATCCTGCAGCTTCTCTCTCCAAAGTCAGAGATAGAGGGGTTTGAAGTACAGAATTAAAAGACAGCAGAAGTTGCTCTGAATCTAGGCTAGAAAAATAAGTAGTTTTTGGCCTTGATCCCGAGGTACTCTGCATAAGATTTCTGCTTTAAGGAACAATGTCAAGTGCTTTCTTCTCAGCAGAGGGATGAAATACTTTTAAAATAATACCTATATAGTGGCTAATGATCTGCTTTCCACTCTGATTTAAGGCTCATAACAATTGTGCATTTTTTTCATTAAACTATGGAACTGAAGAAATATCATTATTTCCTTTTATAACTTATTTTCCTTCATCTTTTCCTTCACCAAATGATAWCTGTCAGGCATCTTCACGAATAGAATAATTAATATTTTCAGAGCAAGAGGTTTATTCATCAGCTCWATTATAAGACCAGAGAAAGACTAAAAATTTTTCTAGGTAATACATTATTTCAGGTTACTACTCAAGACAYACATATTTTAGTTCTGTGCAAATATACTTAAAATTATGTTTCAATTTAGTAATCTTGAAAAAGCAGATTTTGGGTTAAAGTAGTGGAGTATGTAGGGCCACCGAATTCTTCCACTCGGTCCACAAAAGACTTTCAGCAGTTCACAAAGMGGTTGTTCATAGCACAGTGTCTTTTCCCAAAGAGGATGTGAAAAGGAATTTAGTGAAGAGTCTACTTTCTTTCAGAAGAGACATTAAATTCAAGGGGAATAAGATGCCATGAAGCACATCTGTGTCATGTGGAGGAAATTGGCACCTTTCACATAACAAAAAAGAACCAACCACCACAGACAAAGAAAACAGGGAAACAGGGACTCCAGGCTGCTGRCTGCTCCTCAACAATTGAATAGGCAGGACAAGAGGACCAGAGCAGTAATAACACAATCTGAGAGTCTGTAACATGAAACCTTGTGGCATCTTTCCTGCACAAATCACAAAGAAAAGTTGGAACAGAGAATAACAGCCACTAGTTCTAACACACTGAGAAGTGGTTCCAATGTCTACACTCTATTCTTTAGATGACTTAATCCAKAAAGTCTGGTTACTCTCAGAGAAAACTCTTAACTCTAATCAAGAGTACAATAGAAAAGGATGAATGCTCACAGATCTCAYAGGTCTCACAAGGTCTTGTTATTTCTTCAGTACACATCAGATGCAAAACCTGCTTTTTAACACAGAACAGATGGGAAAATATCTTACTGTTTTCCTTGGTACCATGAAAAGAAAACATAAGTACACCAACCTTCCTGCTTAATACATTTAGCTTTTGATTCCMGCATGATCTCAGAAGTTAAATTTAGGATAATAACAGTATTCTTTACCAGTTATCTTTGGCTTCTGAGTATTCTTGAATTAGAAACACTACTCAGCTAATAATTTTTTTCCAAAAGRAATAATTCTGCAATTTTTTGAGTGAGCAAGCCATACCATTGGTCTTCCAGTATTAGCATGAATGGCAATCAGATCAATTGATTGAATGCTGTGAAAAATGTTCTTATTACACATTGACATAATTAAACATCAGAGTAATTCAGACCTGACTGTTCAATATATATAAATAATTTGTGTCTGAGTGTCAGGGAGCAGCCAAACTGCCCTGGAAGGAAACAAGCCCAAAGCTGAGGAGGACCCCAGAGCAGACCAATGCTCTCATGAGCTGATGCAGTCTCATGGAGTCTGACAATCATGGGCACCACTAGGACCTGGCAAAAGTGTATATCAATAGAACTACGAAAGGCAAAGGAACAAAGCAGGTCCAAAGGCCATTTTGCTCAAGGAGGAAGGTGCAAGCAGAAGTAAAATGAGACACAACTTCTGTCCAGATGGAGTCCAGGTCTAGTCAGAAGAAAAACCTGCAGAACAGCACAACTACTTCATAATCTTAGCCAGGACTGAAACATCCTAGCTTAGCTTAAGAGGAGCCCTGGGCCCATGAAAGAAATGGGAAAGCCCTCAGGTGAGGCTGGTTAGGGACATTAAGTTCCTCAGGACCCTRACACACAGATGCTTCACAATCAGCTTAAAATTGAAAGGTCCAGGGTAAATAATTGTCACTGTCATTTCTTAGGAATATTTCAGTGCTTATGTCCTTTTAACAAGCTATGAAAAGATTTCACTTCCCAGTTCTTTCAGAATTAAGTGTATTTTTTGAAAGGTGGATCAGGAAATAAAGAACCAAATTTGTGAAACATGCCTAGTCAATTAATACCCAAGCCAAGATAATGATATTGCTTAACTACATGTTGCAACATGTTTAAACATGTCTAGTCGTATCATGATTAAAAATGTAGAGAGAAAGATTATGAAAAAGCAGTAAGATGTTAGAAGGAAACTGTATGCAATTCAAAAGATCAAAGTTCAGATATTTTCAATCAACCAGGAGATCTTTATGTTTCAATTAGCCTAATGAAGTGTGTTATTGCTTTCTTGAATGGCAGAGGAACAATTTCTAKTTGCATAGCACCTTCTTTATAGCAGCAATTTAGACAAAATATCTGTAATTGTCATAATAAAATGAACGAGAGCAGTCAAATCCTTCTACTTCAAGCTGGCAACACCACTAATTTCAGGGATTTGTTAGCAATATCTATACACAATTGTAGGAAAAACCTAAGTATCCTTACCCAACGCAAAATGTAGATCAGATTACCTGCTGAAACTTCTTTTTAGGAAATATTTTTCATGCTCCATGATACTTTTCTCTTAATGCTTGTTCCAACAAATTTTGGGCACTAATGGTGCCTCAAAATTCTACATTAAGAGTGAAAAAATGATGATGCAAGGTAGAATTGTAGCTGACYCATGGTTTTGTGATTTCAGATGTAAGTTACTTGACAAATCTGGATAGTCTGGGAATTCTACTGGAGATATTGACAAGCAAGTATCAATGAAAGTGAGAAAAATGGGGAGAGAACAAGTCCTGTCTTCAATTTTTCTACCATATTAAGGACAACACTCTTACTGTAACAGTTTGATGCTTCTGGTAGAATGCATTTGAATTAATTTAAATAAGTTACTAAAGTATTCCAAGYAATCTGGGTTAGGGAATTATCTGCCATTAGTTTACCCAAAAACATAAACTGGAGTTGTTGGAAGGACTGTAATTATAAGTCACCTCTCTAGACTTTCTAAGAAGACCAGAYTTATGAAAGTTCTGGAGCTAGCTCAAGTATAAGACAGAGAAAACACTACAGAATTCTGATCTTTAGGGCCATGTATAAAGTTTTATTCARGGATAGTATATTTACTGTGAAACCAATGTTTACATTCCCTTTGAAAGTGAGTAGATTATAATTTGGATATTTCCTTAACTCTAGCTAATCACACCGGAACCCATGGTGTGGGTAACACTCTCTAAAATGCCTTATTTCTGAACTTGATAAGCTCAATGCATGCATTTGGATCAACAAAGGCTTGGAAACATTGGTAAGAGAAGAACCAGGGATGATAACTAGTGTAAGAATGTAGTTTGTGGGCYTCTAYATTGCTGAGTTACAGCACAGCATTGAGGAAGATTTAAGAGACAGGGTGCAGATTAAAAACACTCTTCACTGAAAAAAATTTGGTGTGATGCAGATTTAGAACTGTATCTGATGGACACAAATGGAATGGTAGCTTTGAAAAATGTTACGGGTACAAAATTGCGAAGCTAGGTGCTTGGGACAGATTGCCTAAATTCCTACATACATCTGGCATGGTTATGAGTGCAAAATTTACTGGGGAAAAGCCCAGAGAGGTTTACCTGAAGATTGAAGACTCTTCTGAACAATTTATGTAATCTTCAAGGGAACCCCATTGTGTCAGCTCCTAAGATCAGAACTTGCTTTTACATCTTGGCCTGGAGAAGATTCATTGGTAGGATGAATGACTGTATTTATTTTGTCCAGGCACCTGTGAGATGGTCTTCATACCAGGCTGGGGAAAAAAAGGGCATGCTGAATTAATAATGTATTTTTCATTTAAGAAAAATTTCTTTGTAATCTCAACTAATCATATTTGACTTATGTTTAWATTTATACTTTCCAATATGTTCAATTGTTGTTTAAAGGATTCCTAGTTCTGAGTATTGTTATCTCTATAAACATTCATTCCTGTGTAGAATYCAGATAAATTCCATTCTTCAATTGCACACTGYACAAATTGGTTGCACAAACTAACTCTTCGTAACACAAAACAACATTTTCTTTGTTATTACAAAATATGGAATTACATTTTTTCTTGTGCAGTGAAAGGGAATAAATTAATGTTTCTGTTTCACCTCTATACAAAACATAATGCAGTTAGACACCTTAAAAGGAAATGCTATAAATAACATTTTTCACAATCTAGATCTCTGAAGAAATGCCACCAAAAACTCAGCTGAGATTCATCATTTTAGTTGGTGCATTCATCGCTGAATTTTYAAAAGTTAAATTTAGAGACATTATCAACATTTTTATTTTGGCCTTAATTCACTGAACTAAATAGAGAAACATWTT
>CADDXX010000156.1:0-47122 GCA_902810485.1 Alauda arvensis
GCATGTTTGTTTTCTAGAACTTGACATGACTTGTGCTGAGATGTTGTCTCCTCACACTCCCTCAGTGATGGGTTGGTATCCTGTAGAGGTTCACACTGTCATTTATTTTACAACCTCCTGATCCACCATTCTCAATGCAGGATCTATTAAAAGGCAATATTTTTAGAGACCCTTCTAGCTAGGGGAAATATAATAGCTTTTTTTAAAGCAGCTTTGGCAGTGGTTCATAAAATGCATCTGTTTGTTATTCTAGGTCAGTACTGTATGTATCTTGATAGTGCAGTGAGACTGGTTGGGTGGTCCCCATGTTTCTTTCTTACCCCCACTCCTTCTGCTGTTCTTACACACTGACAGAAGCAACTTCCTGGTGTCACTTTACAGCTCCTCAATTCATTARCTGCCACCCAGTATGTGAGGACAAYATATTTTCAGGATTTTCTTCTTAAAGCTGACCTTTTCTTTTAGTGCTAGTGGTAGAAGATAACTTCATTTCTCTTTCTGGGCTATCACCTCATCCACTGTTTTGTTAGGCCTTTTTATTGTGGTAAGCCCCTGGGAGGACTAGAGTGATGCTCATCACATGTATGGGTGCCATGATCTAGAATTTTGATTTAGACCCCGAAAAAATGTAATGCTAGCAAAGTTCAAAGCCTCTGTGGCAGGCATAGCTTATGTATCACTTCAACACTGTGGTTGACAACTGGCTGATTTGTGAGAGCATCTGAAAGAGATGGGTGAAGAAAAACATAGTCTTCTAAAATTTCAGGCCAACACCAGAGCCACTTGCAGAAAGCGACTTGAATTACATCTTTAAGCGACTAGATTTAAACCCACCTTAAAAGTGGGTCAGGTTAGTCGAGTTCCCTAATGTGTCCAACGCAGATGGGGACTGAACTGCAATTGGAAAAAAAGGAATTCTGTTCAAATGCTTTTCCCAGAACTCATCCAAAACCTAGATTTGGTGGCTGTAGGGCTGAAGGTAGCTCTCAGCATGAGCTGTGGGTGCTGGGTTGCAGAGTGGAAGAGGTGCTGTTTCACATCACATCTGATGGTGAAGCAGTGGTGGTGCTTCTCTTCGTGACAGGCACCAGGTTGTGTTCTCAGGCACCAATCTCCGCTGCGGTGGTGCTGCTCTTTACCTGCATGTCCGTGCAGACAGCTCTCAGCTTGCTCTCTTTTCTGTCTTGTGGGTTTTGTTGTACAGCCCTGTGCTTTGTTCCGAAGGTGGTGAGGGCTGTGGTGAGGCACATCTTGGTGAAAAGGGAACCTGACTGCTCAGATCAGAAGTCAGAAAACCACCCATCTCTCTGCCCTGGGATTGACGCTCTCGCATTGCTGCAGCTCCTCCTGAGGTCTCGCTYTCTGGCAGCAAGAAGTTTCAGATCRTTTGTTTTGTTACTAAGAAATGCACCTTTCAGGTGGAGAGGTGACCTTCTCATGCATCTTTCCATTCCTTTCATTCTCTGAGCCCTTCTGACAACAGACAAACAAAACCTGCCTAGGAATACAGGCAGCAATTCATCAGTACGTCAGGCTATAGCCCAGATGTTGGATTGCAGAAGAAAATGAAAGCCTGAGTGCAAATGGCAGTCCTGTCTTAAAACTTGTACATCCCAGGATGATTTTGGGTATTTCTGTGGCTTAATTTATTCAAAATTATAATGAGTGACACCTATGATGCCATCTGCTGCTGACTTCAAAGTAGGGTAGGTGAAAAGATGGCTTAAAATCCCCCAGTGAAGTGAAGAACTGGAGAAACTTTCTTGTAGTGATCAGAGAATCAAAGTGGCTGATACTATGTGAAAAGAAAATTGATGATTTTTGGGCTTACTTAAGCTTTTAATGATTAGACTGTCCCATTTTGCAAACTTAACAAATGTCAGAGTCTCTTTTTTTTGAACATATTCTCTGATTGAAGCAAAGGGCACATTTTTGACAGCTGAAGGTATTTGAGAATCTAGAAAGGGTGAAGCCCTGAATGTGCTCTAGACATTGACCTGATTATCTGGGAGTGTGGAATCTAGGGGAAAAGGTAAATTTTGGGTGAGTAGATAGGTAGCTGTTAATGTGTGCCTGTATTTCCTTCTGCACTTGTATTTCCCCAAATATTCCAGATTCCAGTTTCCGTGTACACAAAGCAAGAGTCTTTCCAACTTCTCTGGGAGTTAGAAAAATGTTGTTTTTCAGTCCTAAGATGGGGTTGATGAAAGAGAATATTCATGCTTTGGGAAAACACCATAAATAAAGCAGCTGATTTTGGGACATTTTATGAAAATATGGGAGTTACGGGAAAACATGATTCTCCATCATATTAAGCAAGACTTGTTTGCAACATAGATTGAAGTACAGAATTTTGTAAGAAGCCCAAGGCAGACAATTTTTGGTAGAAATCTATAGTAGAAGTTAAGACAAGTAATTATTTGGGGAAGGTTTAGAAACTCAAGTCAGCATAACTAGGTCATTTCCAACAGTTAGTCCTAAGTTCATGTTAATGTTTTTGCATCAGTTTTAAAATTTAAACTATCAGGAAGAGGCAGCAAGCATAACCAAATGAAATTTGACTTATGCTTATAGAATTGAAGCAGCTACTTTGTGATAATCTATTTAGGCCATCATCTCATAATTTTAAATCCCATCCTGGTCAACCTTACATGTAACTTGTAGTTTCAGAATGATGCTGAGGAAAAATTTAGGAATCATTTGTACTGCATACACTGACAAAGTTTAAGTCTGCCTGAAAAACAGTCTAGTTTATAAAATAGATGGGCACATAGAGAAGAAGCGTGTGTCAGAATATAGTCAGCCATTTCCAATGTGAGTTTATGCCAAAATATACACAAAATAAGAACCTGATTGTTTTATACAGGACTAAAAGTCATTATTTCCCACCAACTCTTGTAGAATAACTGGGGTAGGTTCTTGTTATTAGCCCAGCCTGATTAAGTGTGAAAGGGGAAGCCTTGGGAATACTATGATTTACAAATATAAACCATGTGTTCTACATGTCATTTATACATGACATAGTTTCTGAGACAAAAGCTTCACAATAATATATCCAGACTTGGGCTCAGGCTTAAAAAAAATTTAGATGTGAAGATAATCATCATGGTTGGCTAAGTAGAAATTTAACTTCAAACAACTGCAGCATAGTATTGAATGCATTTTTTTTGCAGCAGCTAGACCAGTAGCTGATGGTGAGATCTGCTCAGTGGTTTGCTGATTACTGTGTTTTAGTTTCTCAAGGCCCTTTGGCATTTAGCACTTCCTGCTTCTCTGTGGTTCCTAGCAAGTCACCATTTAATATCAGACCACATGTCAAGTATGAGGCTGAAGAAGTGATTCAAAAAGTAGCTGAAAAAAAATTTCTTTCTCTTACTGAATGTAAGCAACTTGTTCAAAATAAACTTTTATTTTTGTTTTAAAACCTGAATGTTTCCTTACCCAAATCCATCATTAGCATCAATAGTTTATCTTTCTTCCCCACCCCACTCCTGCACGTCCTTCTCTTTTTGCTGTTTCCTGGAAAAGCAGACACAACTTATGGTCAAAAGGCTGGGGAGAATTAGCAGGCTTTTTGAAGGTTCGTTAAGAATTTACATTTTTTAAATTTATTTAGGCTTTTTGAAATCAGAATCTTTTCAGTGCCAGAAATCCAGTAAGATTTCAGCTTTCGATAGCACCAGTATTAGTTATGTTTCTGAATTTTTACTAACTCTCCTGGAATATGCTTATCATAAAGCAAATGTATTTTTAGGGATAATCTTTTCTTTTTCTTCCTTTTCCTCTAGCATTTTACCTAGCATGTTGCTACTTTTAACAAATGCAGAGATTCGTTTTTCTCAGGTACAAACCGAGTGGCACAAATGGAGAAATATCCAGAAGAAAATAGAAAATCCTGACTTCAGTGTTCTGAGTTCATTCACTTCTCACTTTATCTTTGAACATGTCAGATTTAAACTCCACCACAACAAGGGGTATCCTTGCTCTTCATTCATGTGTAAAGCACTGTGATCTTCCTGAAATGCAAGCAGAGTTTGTAGGCAGTCACCCTTGGTGGTGAGCTGAGAAAACTTGCTCCCCATCGTGAGATTTTGATGCAGAATCGGATTTCTAAGATGGTGTGTTGTATAAATTCTGTTTGTACCTTTGATGTTGTCACGATTTTTTGAGTTTTGAAAGAGTGACATATTAGTACATTTTATCAGTGTCAAGTATTTAGTATGATGGGCTCAGAGGTGTTGGCCCTGCTTTAATACAGCCTGAAGCTGCAAAGCTGCTGAGCTTTGTGAGTCGGCCGCGCTCTCAGGTGGAGGGAGCGCTCCAGAGAGGAGCTAAAGAGCAGCTTAAACCACTACATCCTTTGGTGATAAGACACTTTTCTACCCTCTCCCATTTCTATCACATCTCTTACATGTTTCTGACACATCCTGCATTACCTTTCACATTTCTCATGCTTGGCTCTCTGCAGAGAAATACGGGATCTAACAGTGCAGACCTGGGAGAGAAATGTAGGCATTCAACCACAGATGGCAGCGTGGTGATATTTCACACCAGATAAAATATTAAAAATATGCTTTTCAAAATAAGGATAATATTTTTACTGTATATTTTCTTCCCAGACAATGTAGCATTTAAGAGTTATTTTGAATTAAATACGTTCTTTGTAGCTTGGCCCACATTTTCTAATGTTTGCACAATTTACAGTATCTAGAAGAAAATTTGTTCAGAGATAATGGACTCCCATTAAAAGCGGTTGCTTTTTGTTTCCCTTCAACTTCAGTCTTGCACACAAACTGTGGTGGTTCCTACTGGGGGAATTTGCCCAGCTGCACACCATCACACACTATTTCCCCTAGATGGATGCTTCAGTCAGTAGGTCTGTTTTGGCACCCTTATCAAGTTGTTCCTATCCAAACGATACTGGAATTCTTTCTTCCTTTCTTCCTTTCTTCCTTTCACCTCTTTCTTCCTTTCACCTCTTTCTTTCTTTCACCTTCTGCCCAGTCTTTCACTCCCCTTTTCCCTACTAACTTATTTTCTGCATTCTCCATAGCTTCCAGTTAATGTCATTTATATTGTGTTGAGCTTATACCTCACTTTTGGTGATCCTCTCTCAAGGTCTGGTTAGGTACATGTGAGGTTGTTGTATCCTGCCCATTTGAATCTAATGCACTGAGATGTGAAGGGACTAGGAACCTCCAATTAATGGCATTAAGTTTACAAAATAATAATGCAATTGCCTGCAACTAATAACCTCAAGTAGATAAACACTAAGTTTGTTTTCTGTCTGTCACAGAGAGCTAAAGGTCAAAATTTGTCCAGGTCAAGCAGAAATTCCTTCCATGTTAAGAATTCATTTGGAAAGGATAAAAGATCTCTTAAAAATTCTAAAAGAAAGGGTTGCTGAGTATTAGTCATGACAGAAAAGTGCTTCAGAGCCTTTCTAAGATAAAGTTTGGCACAGTGACAAGGATCAGAAAACATGAACTCTGGCATCATCCTTACTTTATTTAAAGTTACTAAGTTAGCTTAAGTTTCTTTGAATACAGTTTTTTTCCTGATAAAATAAGAGTTTTGTGAAAATCAACTTTTTCTTTTTTTCTGTAGAAACTATCCTGATTTCAGGCATATTTCTTAATTTTCAGGAGAGATATCTGACAAAAATTTGAAAATGGTAAATTATCACTTCACAAAATTAACCAAGGTTTCTATAACTTTTCATCAGATACAGATATTTGGTGCAGGGATTTTTTTCTTCTGGTTTGCAAATCAGGAAGAGGAATTAAAGAAGCAGAGAAGTGCTAGAATTTCCCCACCACCGAAATGTGATTATCCTAAGGGATCCTGTCCATCAAGTCCATCATGTCCATCAAGTCCATCATGTCCATCAAGTGTACATCCTTCCAAAGCAAGGGTAACCACTGCCAGATTACTTTACAAATCATTGGATATCAAAAAGTACAACTGCCTTTTTGACAGAATAAGGAAGTTGAATGTATCATAGAACCAGACTGTAAAGAGCATGTTGAGCAAAGCTCTTCCTCCAGAGGATGTGTGTTTGCTTTTCTTGTTTAGGGGGTAGAGTCACAACTTTTAAAATAGATCTGGGACTAATACACACATCACTGAAGAAAATTACAACCACTAAGTAGAATTGGTATTGAGGTATTGTTTTGCATCATCTACAAGCACAGTGAAGAGGGGTTGTGGTGCATTTGCAATTGAATGTGCCCTAATTGCAGGCCTTCTTTGTGTTCAAACACTAAGCAGCTATATTTGAACTTTGTGAGTGAAAGGAGAATTAGCAGTCATCTGCTTGCCACTTTTTAATTTTATTCTTCTCTTGCCCAGTGTCAGGGCAGCCAGCAGATGTTAGTGATTTAAACCACCAATGAAACTGTGACTTTTTTATCTGAAAAAAGGTGAGTCATACCAAGGCGTAGCACAAAAAGGCAGGGTCTGCAAGACATAATTCTGATTTTCATTCTGATTTAAAGAAGTTTTGGCAAGCTGAAAAGGATTGGATTTAAAATATTTTATCTTGCTTACACAGCCAGAGCGAGGGTAATTGATCAGGGACTAGTGGGCATCCCAAACCATGCTAAGAACTGCTCCAGCCCCAAGGATGAAGCGTGGCAAAGCTGCCTTTGTTACTTATGTTTATAGGTACTTCTGCCTGTGTTTCTGAGCAGACTCTCGACTCTGTATCCTTAGGAGTGAGCCAAGAGAGAGAATTGCACCTCCCCAGGGGCATGGCATCTTTCTTCCAGCTGTCTGACTTTTGAGCCCTTAACATTTTTTAAAAAATCATGGTGCCTTCCTGTTATGCCTTCCTGCAAACAAAACTGAATGGCAAATTTCACATCATGTTTATTTCAGTGAATAGCAAATTAAAAAAAAAAAAAAAAAAAAAAAAAAAAAAAAAAAGCCTGCCACCCAGCTATTTAAGTATTTGGAGACACATCTGCTATGAATTCTGACTTTCTTTGGAAGTTGAGATAAACAATGGCTTTTGATCTGCAAATAGCAAAAATAATTTTGGGGAAAGATTTCCAAAAAATTGATGCAGTAATTTTCAGAGCTTTCTCACATTTAGCTGGTCATCTTGGGATTTGTCTAATAGGATCTTTCTGTGGCAAACTGTGAATGTGTGTGTTATTTTGTAGGCAATCTCAGCTCTCAAGCTGTGAGCTGCTCTGTGGTGCAGATGTTTATCACTGGACACATGGTAAATGAGAGCATTGTACAGACTCATGCATTTAGTGGTCTACCTGAAACAAGCTCTGAAAGCTACACCCTTGCAGTGCAGCACTTGCCAGAGCCGGAGGGAATGAGCAGAGTGAATGGCTTCCTTTCAGCTACAGGGGCGAAAGACTCCAGGACTTCAGATGTGCTGCCTGCCCCTTTTTTGGCTCTGTATCAAATAGCTGTCCTGATGATCACCAGACCCTGGAAGAAAGTTTCCCTCCTTGCAATTTCCATGGGGAATTTTTTTTTTTTGCCTTTCACTCAGTGGCTGCATAGGAGGCAGTGCCAGGCAGCACCACAGGTTTGCCTATCCTTGGGTGAGGGAAGATGGCACAGTCTCAAATAGCAAGGTAATTGCCCAACAGCAGCTAAGGCATTACTTTACTTTTAAATCACTTTTAATTCAAGCTGGGTTAAGTAAAATGTAACCAAAGCACTTCTTTTTGTAATTTCTAAAATAACTCAGTTGCTGGTCTTTTGAAAAGAAAAAGAAAACATCACAGACAGAGTGAGTGCTGGCAAGATTTCTGTAACCACACTGCTGAATTCAGGGGGAGAACAACCCAGAAGACTTTACCTTGGTGTCAGCAATTTAAAGATTTTCCATGCTTCTTTTTCTACGTCTTCTATAAAGTTTGTAATTATATTTTCTGTTTTGGATGGCTTTGCATTTCAGTAGGAATCTTGTAATTTATTGATGTCTGAAATTATGTCTTGCTGGCAACACAGAAGTTGTTATCCCATAAATTTCTGGGGAGTGGAAGTAACCCAGTGGAACACACAGCTTTTGCAACTTTATTGCATTATTATATAAACTCTTAGGGGAAAAAGATATGTATTCCACTCATGATGGGCCAAGATTGGAAAAGTGTTGTAAGCATAGGAGGGGAAGCGTAAAAGAGATTTCTTGGGAGGGAGATTTATTGGGCTGGGGAATGGCCTCCCAGGAGGAACAACGAAAGTTGCTCTCCTTTAAGTGCTGGAAGCACTTAAGAGGAAACTTTTTGCAGCAGCAATGAGCAGGGTCTTTTGCAGTCGTGAGTGTTTTGTTTGGTTTTTTGTTGCTGTGTTTAGGCCAAGTCAGGAATGACAGCAGAGGGACAGAGGATTGAGTATACAAGCCATCCATCTGCCACACTCACTGGGTGAAGGAAATAAAGATAGATCTTGCTTTGTTAGTGGCTGGAAGAGCCACATCCATGAGCCACCCTCAGTGGCAGGGTGTCCTCTCTGCCTCCTTTAAAAGCAGAAAGAGATGGAAAGGAATTCACCCAAGCAGCAAATAAATAAATGACAATTAGATAAGCAAAATGAAAGGCCAAAGCCAAGTTTTGTTACACACAATTTTATCCTAAGCTTAAGATAAATATGTAGATGATTTGGGGTGAATATTTAGATGAATTCTAGGCAATGGGTTTTTGACAATGATAAGTACTTTTAACAAAACAAGCTTAGTCTGCTTTCTAAGACAATCACCTTCTTTAAAGAAATTATAKCAAAGAGATTTTAATTCAGGCATTAATTAATGAAGTGAATTCTAATATTTATTAGAACTCCACACTTCTGCTTCAGTGAACTTGTCTCAGTTATACATGCTCCACAGGGAAAATAAATCCCAGAAAACTAAACTTCCTGCTTATCACATATGAAGTAAGATATTTGATCAAAAATATTTTTATTCAAATATTGATTATCATAATAATAGGAGAAGGGGGAAAAATCCAGAAAGAACTCGGCAAATGGCAATATGCGTCTCTCTCAGACCCAGAATGAGATGGTCCAAATTATGCACATTTATAAGAAGGACTGGATTTTTAAAAATATTTTTTAAATCATTCAAATGATTTCTGCTTCTATTCATTTTACATGTCAATAAAAGCTACCAAAATATGTGCACTTTGCAGTAGTCCTTAACTCCATTTGTTGAAGTGAGCCTAATCTATAAAAGCAGAGTTGTGAGAGTGACTTTATTGCAGCAATTTGGGATTCCTGTGAAATTAATTTGACCAGTCTAATAATTRCACCAAGGAAAATAAGAAGCCAAGTTCAGTGGCATTTGGTAGATGCCAGATATCTGTGGGATTCACTCTGATGTTGAAGACTCCTGAAGGATAAAGGCTGGTATGGTTCAAGGAACCAAAATTCCTTGTTTGTCTTTTAATGAAATACTTCYCCTCTGTGCCAGTCTGAGGGGTGTAACCTCCCTAAGTGGATTTCTGGGCCCTGGAATTTCTATAACAGCACTGAACATTGGCTGAGTCATGTGGATAACAGGCATTGGAATAAATGCTGCCACAGAACTGCAGGGCAGTTTTTATTAGGGCTGCATATTTTTTTCTGTGAAATTGCAGTACARATTCTTCTGCTGGGAATTCATGGCATATGAGGAAGAAAGGCAGTTGAGGATTTCAAGAAAGAAAGTTGAGGGTGCTCTGTACATGGGCATTGAAGAGCTCTTGGGTATGACATTGTGTGTATATATGAAAAAATAGCTACCCAACTTCAGTTCAGTTGATGCCTTRGGAAGGCTGAAACAGAGACTGGACAGAGCTAGAGAATAAAGTAGGYATTTATTGAAAGGCTCTAGGATGCACCTTGGGCAGGACAAGAGYCTGGCCAGGGCTACACCCAAGGTGAACTGGGAATGGTCACAAAATGGATCCCCAGTCACAAGGTCTTACACTTTTATAAGTTTTGATCTATTTGCATATTGGGGTTTAATTGTCCAATTACAGCTTCAGGCTGTGAAGTCTCATTYTTCTTGTTTCTCCCTTCAGTCCACCATTGTTTATGCTTTTGGGTCTGAAAGTTGTCCTTGGTCTTCAGCAGGGAAAGGATTTGTTTTGTCTACCTACTCTGTGAGGAGAATTCACAGCACTTAATATGAGGCTCAGAACTACCCTGAGGCAGCATAGAATTTGAAAAACATAAAAGCTAAAACTTAAGGCAGCACAGTACAGTTCATTTAAGTAACATTTTTTGAAACCACTGAAATAAAAATATCAGATTGGTGGGGCCTTACTTTCTCTGCTAGAAAACTCAGGTACACAGCTACAGGGAAGCAAGGAACTGCTCAGTAGCTATCAAGTCTCCAAGAGAAATGCTGAAGTCTGGCTACATGGACCCTTGCTCTGAGCAGGGAAACAGGCTTCAGTCCCTGCACTTTGAGATTGCCATGGAAGGAGAAGGGCCTGGGCATCCCTTTCCTTTCCCTCTCAGGTCTGTGCTGTCATTTYCCCCTCCCATTTCTATGATTTGAGGTAATGTAAGTAGATAATAAAGACATTTTGATCTCTCAGCAAATGCATTGGCTTTGAGAGCAGGGAGGAGAAGCAGCAATTCCAATAGACCAAGCATCCTTCAGTAGAGGATGCCAGCCAGGCTAAGCCAGAGTGGATCAGCCAAGCCATTGTTGTGGCTGCATCCCACCCAAGCTTCATCACCAGGTGCTGTGCATGTGCCTTTGAAATGCAGGAGTGCACTGCCACTGAAGGCTGCTGCCATGTCTCTGGCCCTGTGACTTCACTGTGACTTCCCAGTGCTTAACGTTGTTTTGGTTTGGCTCTTACAGTCACATTCTCAGTTGTGGGTTTTTCTCCCTCCACTGGCTGCTGGACTTCTTCAGTGTTGAAAACTTCTGAAAACACAATCCTCCCATGCCCAGGCATTCAGAGGTTAGAAGAAAGAGGCAGAAAAACTACTGTTCTTTTTTTTTTWATTCCAAGTGAAGTTATAATATGCWTTCTATAGCATCCACAAGTTCCTGGAGGATTGATTCATGAAGTTGGTGCACTTGTGGTTGGCAGTGCTGCTATTGACTTCAAAGGGTCAAAGCAAAGGCTTGGGTTGGAATAGATTGCTGCTGCTTTTATCCCAGGAAGGATTCTTTAYAACACTTTACAAAGATGAGGTGACCTGAAGTTAAATATCACAATCCTTTTTTTCAGTTCCAGCCTCTTAAGAAAATCCTGATGCAAGCAGGGCTGAAATACATTAACAGAGACGAGRTGCATTAACAGGTTTTGTGATTGGCCAAGGTCAATAAGGATCAAAATAAAAGTGAGATTGTTTTCCAGAGGAAATTAAACAAAGAGCAAGTACAAAGCAATTCCATAGTAGGTAAAAATRCACAGCAGCTTCTGCCTCTATCCTGTGAAAGCCCTATGAATGTCCACTTGATGATGTGGGAGTCTGCAGGCAGCCAGCCTTCAGAGAAGATCTCCTCATGGGAGGAGAGAGCCCTGCTTCAGCTCCTTGTTATTCAGGTAAGGACAGAAAGAGGATGGGCTTGTCCCTGATTRTCTGTGACTCACTTCCTCTGCTGCATGTGAGCGGGAGAGAGGAGTGTATTAGCTCTTCTTCTCTGGTGTGAGCAGTGTTATCTCTCTCCACACAGTCAGGCCTTTTATTATAGTACCAAGAAGAGTAGAAGGGGCCAGGAGGAATCAAGATGAAAAAGTACTGCTTCAGATAGCAAAGAAAAATTGAAATGGTTTAAAATTTAAAAGATYTCCATCAGAAATAAAAGAAATCACTTCACTGAAATTTTTGATACMTTTTTTATGTTAATCTGCCATTATGTCCACAAACAGAGCAAATTTTTTCTTTATCTGTAAAAATCCATTGGTTCTGCTCTGCTTCTTTCCCTTTATCTCCAACAAATTACCTTTTGCCTTAGCATCTCTGATTCCTGTTCAGTGGAGAAATCTTTATGCTCTAGGTCTTTTGTGCTATGATGCCCACCAAGTGTGGGAAAAGTAGGGATGCTCTCCATCTAGCAACAATTACTGTAGGAGTCCATCTGACCTTTACCAGCTCCAGCTCTGCTATAGATACAGGAGATAGGTATCTATACTCTGATACAGACACAAGAGAATTATCCATAGATTGAGATTTTCTAGTAGGTCTATGAAGGAGTCTGAAAATAYTGAMAGAAAACAGCAGATGATAAGGCTGRTGGCTTTRAACAATTGGTTTGCATTAYAGTAATTGCCTGAGGAAAGCCTTRCTTATGTGAGCAATCTTTTTCATTTTTCCCCTGTGTGATGAGGGTGTAAGGTAATGGAGCTTTCCTCTGCTGTTGTTTGTGACATTTCCTGTCCTACAAGGCCCAACAGCTTCAGTGACCTTCCTGCAGGAGGAGGGAAATGGGAAAATATTGGAAAAGCCAAGCTTTTTTGGGTTTTGTCAGTATGCTTATGTTCACCAACATATGGTCAAAACAGAGTATATTGCCCAGTGATACATAAGGTAGAATTAACCCCCTTATGCCTCCTGTTTTGTTACATCTCCTTTACTCCAGTTATTTTTGATAGGACTTGAGGGCCAAGAGCATCCTTAATGTAAYTGCTGCAGCACCTTGCCTTGTCACCACCCAAAGAGCTTCCCCTGAGCCCAGCCACACACGCTGAATGCCTCACACCATGTGCTCCCAAAATTCCCCCTCTGCCTCCAGAGCCATTTGCTGTGCCTCCCATCACCCCTCACCCCCAGAGCTTGGTGAGGTGCCTGAACCTCCCGGTTCCCAGCTGGCTGCCGGGGGCTGCTGGGGAAAGCTTGCCCGGGGAGAGGCTCTGTGTCTCCGGGAGATGCTGCTGTGTGAGGCTGGTACACTAGATGGAGTGGTTGTGATGCTGATCTGCAAAACCTGCCTCTCTGCGCTGGAGTTTTGCCTGGATCAGGCACCTGCCCGCAGACAGGATGTGAAACATAGGCTTGTTTAYAGGGAGTGATCAGCAGTAGATTGCCCAGACCTGGTTTTGCCTGGTTTCTGCTYCTTCACAGAGGAAGTGACAGCAGGGTCTTCATTAGGTGAAGACAGAGCTGCAGTGGGATGGGATGGGGATGTTGTGTCAGCATTTTAAATTTCCTAATGCTCCCTTCCCCCCCCCCCCCTTTTTTTTTCAAAATCCATAAAATTTATATTTAAACAACACAAAATGTTATTATCAGCCATTGCTCTTCCCTCGGCCAAGGTAAAGCTGCAAGCTTGGCATTATTGGTTGTGCTGGGGAAATGGGATCTCCTTGTTGTATTGATTCTGATGTACTTTGGTCAGGGCTTGTGGGCTCTGCATTGATCTGCCAGAGAAACTGCTGAGGAGTGGGGGAGCAAGGTCTGTTCTCTATGTTGTTTGGGAACTAACAGAAGCTCTTGTTCTCTGCCAGCAGCCTGTTGCACTCTTGCCTATTGATCCATTATGAGGGAATCTGGCTTTAATTAGTACCAGSTTTTCCAGTATTTGAGCAGAGTGTTTTGACCCTAGCCCACAGCCAGTTTGCAAAAGCAGGCTCTCAGGCTGAGTTGCACCTTTATTACATAGGCTTCTGAGAAAGAAATCATTAAAATAATTGGACTAAAATTTTTGTGTGTGCTGGACCTGAAGTACTGTTTTCTAAATCAAAATTCAGTTGTKTCTATTAAAATGTGTTCAGATACATCTAGAGGCCTTGATTAGCACTGTGCACTGAATTAYCCTGATGTCTTCCTGGCCTGGTAGACATTTAGATTTGGTGTTTGCAGCTCTAAGGGCAGATTGCAGAATCCCTTGACTTGACTGAATGGCCCTGAAAATAGTGACTCCTTCTCCCAGCCTGAAAATTCCAGCRTTGGAAAGACTTTCCTCAGAAGACTAAAAGAGAGACATCACTCATTCTTTCCAACCTCAAAACAGTTTTATGGCAGGAAAAATATTTTATTTTCCTTTTCTCTTTTAAAATTTCTTTTCTTTTATTCTTGGAGGAGGAGGGCCTGGAAGATTTTTGCTTTCAGACTGTGTTTAATGAAAAATAACCCCACAGTAACATTAATTGTACATGAACAATTGATAARTGTCAAAGTATCAAAGAGATTATCAAAGTTTTCATGTATACCAGTCCCTCTGCAACAGAAATTTTTTTTCTACATGAAATTATAAAAATTATAAATAGTAGATATATGAGTAGAAATGAGCTAATGTGCTTTCCCATGACATATCACCAGATGAAACATGAAAAGAGCACCCTTACTAACTTACCAAATAACTTCTCTGTTATTTATTCAATACTGCCTAAAGTGATAATAAAAAGTGTCTCAGCAAAAAATGACTGCGTTATTTTATGGAATGTAATCCATGTTGAGAATATTACATCTCTAAGTCCTGGCCATCTCCCACATATATGTGCARATGAATAAGGAAAGAGAGGGAGAAATTTAAAAAAAAGGTCCCAGGTGAGCCTTGAGCTGCCACACTTTTCCTGCCACACCTGAGTAATCATTGCAGCAAGACTAAGGAGCCAAAGCTCCCTCACTCCACAGCATCCACAAGAAATTATTGGTGTGTTTCAGCCCCATTGGATCAAAAATATCTGGGATTGCTGCAGGTTTTCTGAAAGCTTTGGGKGAGGCTCTGTTGCTAGAGCAAGGTGGCAAAAATTCTTCATTCCTGGACTCTGGGGGAGATAGCATGGTGTRATTCTATCCAGGTCTTGAAATGTGAAATAGATAATATTCTTATGTCAGGGTGAAAAACACAGTTATGTTTTTTGTTTGGTTTTTTGGGTTGTTTGGGTTTTTGTTTGTTCAGGTTTTTTCATTGGTTGGTCTGGGTTTTTTAATGAATTTTAAAATTATGCACTCATCTGATTTGGATTCAGATAAAACACTGACCTGAAGATACAATTAATAGGGTGGTCTACTACATTGCTTGTTGCCACCTTAGAACAACATAATATCTGAATTCTTCCTTTTAGGTTAACTGTTTGGCCTACTTCCAAAGGGATTTCATTCCTGATTTGGACTTAAAAACCTGTGGGAGATATATAGCAGAGAATCTTTAGGTTCTGGCTAAGCACATTAGGATTTATCTATTTCAGTTGATATTTCCTTTATAAAATAGAAATAGAATTGTTAGACTTGTCTTGTATTTGTGGACAGGTCTAGTTCAGAAATCAAYGTCATGGAAACATGGCCTAGATGTTATCTTCATGAAGTATACAACAGTTTGATAAATTGCTCTCAGAAATATGTATCTGTAGTTTTCTGTCAGTCTAAAAGGGCATCTCCTGCAGGATCTTCCATGGGGCAGTCCCTGGCCCAGCTCTTACTCAATGCTTCAGTTCTGATTTAAATATAGGCTTACAGAATATCCTTGCAAATTTTGCAGCAGTTGCCAAGCCAGGAAAGTTGCAAGCACTGGAGAGGAGAGCACTGGGAGTCAAAATACTCTTGATAGATTCAAGCAAGGAGGTAATCGAGCTTTCTGTCAATTGACATACTCCTCCTTTGGGTTGGTTTTCATAGAACTAGGGTGCCCAAAATCCAGGTAGAATTCCAAGCCACTTGAGAGGTTAATCACTGTCAAGTAATTTACATCCAATACTATGGTTTTGCAAGGATTTGRAGATATTTGAAAAACTGCTTTAGGAAAATGCTGAAAATACCACAAGAAATGTACCATTTCAAGGCTTCATYAAAGTACTTGTAGTTTGGGGGGCTTGTCAGACTTGAAGGCTGCAACCTGAGAGGACAGGCAGAGAAGAGAAGGGCTGTGAGATTAAGGCTGCATGTGATTGTGCCTTTTACCCACACTGCTAAACTGAATGCAAACTGGAGGAAGGAAGTTGTTGAAAGACAGCACACGTGTTTGCTTTAAAACCACAATGGAAAATGGGGAATCGAAGAGGAAACAATTTTCATTGTAATCCCATTTTCCAGGCTGACTTCAGTAACAAAAGAAAAATATAGCAGTAGTAAAATAATCAGCTATTTCAAATTCGGTATATTTTAATAAGCAAAACACGATTAATAATGTAAATAAAGATATTTCAAATACTTTTTTGTCAGCATCCTTCTATAGTATTCTCTTTCTTGTTGAAGGAAATATATACCTTATAYCTCTCACCACCCTGCAATGCAAAGAGAAGGGCAGCATAGCTCTAAAATACCCARCCACATTTTGTAACAGCTTTAGTGAGCTTTTTCTTCTTGCTCTCAAGAGGCCACCTTTCCCTGCATTGCCTAAATATACTCTCCAGGCAAATTCAAGCATCATGTTCTTGATGAAATGTTGTTACTTTTAGAAATAAATTAAGCAGGATACACAATTTCCCCTCCTACCCCTTTGTTGATGCTTTTATGGAAAGACCTGTGTTCAGAAGTTAATTGCAGCATCCCAGACTGTGCACAAAATAGGCACTGACACGGCCAGTGGGTGCTATTGTAAGGGGAAAAGAAAAGGAACAGTGCCATACAAATGTCACTTTGGAGTTCTTTTTATATCTTATTACCTCCCCAGGAAAAGAGCACCCTTTTTTTTTTTTGCCACAAAAGGGACTCAATGGCTTTGCATGACACCCTGGGAAGGGATGCCTGGGTGAAAGGCATGTTACAACAAACAGGGTGTTTTGGATAACAGCTAATGAAGGACAGAAATGGCAAAAACCAATTTGCCATGTGGATTTTTGAACTTTCACACACACAACATTCTATTCTGATTCTCTGGACTTCCTGCCTTTCTTCCCCAGATATGCACACTTCTGTGCAAAGCAACCWAGCAGTCTGAACCAGATTTACAACATGTTGCTGATTTCATTGTAATCTCTCATTCATCTCTCAGCACTGGAAGTTTTTATGTTGTATAAACAGTAGTTTATCCTCTGGCTCTGTGTTACAGTAGAGTACAGTTGGAGTACTGTAGAATAAAAATGTTTGGGATGCTGAATTATCAGCATTATTACCTGAAATGACTCCAGGGCTTCACTTCTGCCATACTGGCTAGCTGTGTCCTAACAAAAGTACAGCCTATGGTGGCACAGTAACATCCTGAAATGGAAAATATTTACCTTGTCTGTTTGTTCAGCAGAAGCAAACTCTTTCTAATGCATGTTTTCCCAACACCTGCATGTTGCACATCTCCAGCTTGCCAATTTGCCTGATGTACTTGGCTGATATCAGCCAGGCTCTGTTTGTCAAACATTTTACAGTAAGTTCTGGCAAGCACACTAGCTACCAAATAAGATGGAAATAAGTCACATTGTTAATGAGCTTATGCAGGTAAAATATGTGTTTTATAATAATTAAAATGAACCCATCCTTTCAGTACCTTTGAGGTGCATTTGAACATTTGTTTTGCTGTTGGTGTTAGAATATCATCAAGTTGCACAAAGTGATCCTCTATGTGGCACCTAAAGCAGTTCAGGACAGGAGTTAAGCAGAAGTCAAATTGAKCAGACATTGCTGTAAGTGACCAGGGTGATGAGAGTTAAATGACACATACGGCAATCAATTCAGGCATGTGAATAGGTGAAGTCAATCTCTGAGTGTTAGTCAGTCACTGAAAAGAAATATCCTTTGGTGCGAGTGTGAGGCACCTTGTACAATATCTGGAGCTGTGATTCTGGTCCAGCTGGATCCCTTGAGGAGGTGGGTCATGCAGACAAAGTTCTCAATCATAAATCTCTCCCTCTGAGTCAGGAAAGAGCAGGAGAAATAGATAGGGGGGAAAAAGATGTTCTGTTTCAGGGATCTTTACAGGCAGAACASAGACAGGCTCCGTTCAGGCATGCTGGGCACTCCTCACAGTTACACTGCCCATTCAGCTTGAGCTCCTGCCAATGAAGGAGGAAAGCACTCATTGCAACTCCATGGAAACCCAAGGACTGAAGTAACAGCAACCCTGAGCTTGAAGAGATGGGACAYAATTCCATCAGACCTTGTACAGATACCAATTGCTTGTGTGGGTAACACAGCTTGGACTCTATGTGAAGCAAGTCCCTTCTATGTGGAACAGAAGTTGGGATTAACTGAGAATGCAGTCCCAATATGGTAAAATAATAAATTAATAGGTACATATAGATAAAAAGATATTTTTTTAAGTATTTTAAAAACACGCTCCAGTAGTGTTCTTCACTCTGCTTTAGTTAGGTTCTCTTGCCAGCCTCCTTTACAACTATTGCAGAATATCTGGCAACACCTAAGAGCGGTCACTTCTGGATGATGGATTTTACTTCAGTAATGTGCACTATGGAATTCAAAAGCARTACAGGTTGGTGGCAAGATCTATATGATAACTAGCAGTACCAGGAGGGAAGAGACAGCAAGGTAACAAGCTGGAGTTATACCTCTCTGTAGTGCATCTTGTCAGGTGTCTCCTCTGGCTTTTTTTCCAGTTTATGTCTGCTCAGATTTGTGTCTCACAAATCGAGTTACAAAACATTGACCTCCTAAGAGGCAGTCAGGTTTGTCTGGCTAAATGTACAGTGCATCATGTACAGCATATGACTGGATACTTGGAGTTGTTTGTCAGCCTTTAGAGTTTGAAAAGCTTTTTCTTTCTTGGTATTTATTTGTTCATTTTCCTAAGGGTGGCATTTGACATTTAAGTGATCATTATCTAGCTSTTCCTTGCCTAAATTTTACTGCAGCTGGGAGACAGGGTTAAGACAAATACCAATAAATATCTTAAATGCAGTCTTCTATTCTATTGCCTAAGACTTTATTGATGTATTTTCACTCACAACACTTAAAACAAACTGAAAMACCCAGAATCTCCCCCATCCTTAACATAAATGTGGCCACATAAATGTTTTATGTCCAGACACAAAGTCCTGGCATGACTGAAATGGAAGTTTTGCTGTTGGCTTCACCATAAGTTGGTATCACTTCAGATCCTCAGACCTGGATATATTGTCTTTCCTTGTTTTTTCTTTACTGGATTATCTGTCAGCAGATTTTAAGGGAAAATAGAAATAGAGCTATGTTTATGCCTCTCAGTGAGGTTAAATTCCCTCTTTTTTTATTGTACATAAGATGGTAGGAGAAAAATCTGCAGAAGACACAAGAGGAAAAATGGGGGGCAGAAGGTAAGATTAAGGTCCTGAGATAAGAAGCAGGATAAAATGTTCTGTAAATCTATTGTATGCAGTCATTAAGGCATGATAAAAATCTGACATTTCACTTCAACAAGGATAATGAAGACTGGCCTTTTTACATAGATTCATGGCACTGATGCCAGAGGGATTATTAGATCTGACTTGTGTGATACAAGCCTTTAAATTATGCCCATTAACACTTTCGTTGATCTCAGTAACTTGTGTTTTACTGATGTCATCCAGAAAGACATCTAGTCCTGATGTGATGGCCTCCAGAGACAGAAAATCCACTGATAGCCTTGATATCTTAATCACATGTGCTGTTGAAAAAGATGCACGTTTTTACTTACACATGCTTGGTCTCAGCTTTCAACCATTGCTTTTTATTGTAACTTTCACTGACTGTGTAAAAGGCATTTTGTTTCTTCTTGGTGCCCTGGCCCCTGGGACTCACAAAGTGTGTTCACTTTTCACGTTGCAATAGGAGGCTGAAGTATTTTTGCTKGTATTCCCATCCTGATGAAGTGAAATGCTGAGATGGAGGTGTCACCACATCAGCCTCAGTATGACTGAGACAGAGACAAACTGGGGTCCAAAACTGGCTGTCCCTGTGGGCAGAGCTTCAGTTTGGCCTCTTTGTAGGAAATCTGTCCTAAGGCAAATACTCTATCTGGTCAAATACCATAATGGTTTCAGAACATTTGAAGCTGTTACTATATTTACAAAGTCAGAACATTTTGTAACAGGCTCTGTCTGGCTCAGGTGTGAAAAGCCCACAGCCCATAAAATGGAGTTTGAGTCTGGAATTTTATTTCAGTGGACACGTGGAAGCAAATTTTTTATTTCTTGTTATAATCCTGTAATACTGAGGATTATAGCAGCCTGATACCTTAAAAKTACACTTTAAAAGTCTTATTTTGARCTGATTTTSCCTATTTTCTATACCTGATTTAGCTTAGCACTCTGGGTAGCAAAGGCCRTGCCATGAGGTAAGGTTTTGGTTGGAGCTTATCTCTGTTTCCATAGGAATGGCAACTTGTTTCAAAGCATTTGTTTGTGATATTTAAAGAGAAAAGGAGAGAGGTTATTTCAGTTTGCTTGACAGAATTCATTTATGTGAGCAATATGTTATATTAATGCATGAACACCCACGCCAGGCACTGTAAATGGCTGTCCAGCTCTTGTGGCCTTTCACCTGGAACACTTACCCAGTTTTCTTTGACAGAGAGGAAAACACAGCTTCTGGACCTTCCCAAATCATAGCCCTAATCCCTTTGGTAGCCATTTGCTTTTCCAAGCAATTTCCAATTTTGGGAGACTGTAAAAAGCAAACAGAAGGGCATGTTTTGATTCTGACAGCAAATGCTTGGCAGTTCGGTGGAGGACGTGTGGCAGTTTCAGATGGATAGAACTTCCCTCTGTAGCAGACCACCCTTGGCTCTGAAAAAGCTGGTACATGGACCTGACTCTATTTAATTGTTTTCTGAAGGCAGACAGCCTGCCAATAGTTCTGAGCTGCTTTAATGGTAGTAAAAATGCTTGGAGCCATGAGACATCTTGTTTGTGAGGCCTCCATCAGCAGCCATACAGCCGTGGTGACACCAGCACATAGTTAATATATATTTACTTYTGGCCATGCCAGGCACAATTCATTCAAGCACATCCAAATCCAAGAAATCCTCTAAAAATTTCCAGGGCTGGGTAGGCAGTTAGGCACGTGCAAAGCCTCCATAAAGGAATTGGTGRGAAAGCTAAAGAGGAAAAACCTTGTGTTTATTTTTACAGATATTTCAAACTGAGCACATACCATGCTGCTTTGTAGACATGAATTCACTAAAATCCAGGATTCAGAAAAACCTTACGGTTTTCTTAAATAATCAAGCATTTAGAGATTTTTTTTCTTGGCTATGCTGTTATCTCCTGCTGAGCTCCCCTCTTTACTATAAGCTGAAACCTCTTTCTTGACCTGTCCCCGTGTCCCTGCTTTCCCCTCCCACTTCCTCTGCCCCTCCTCGCACGCAGCCCYGCCGCCCTCTCTGCGCCGAACTCGGCTTACACCCAAACCCCTTCCTGCTCCCTCTGAAAGCCCATCTGTGCTGTGAAACTCCCCACCTACAACGACCCCGTGTCGCTGTCTGGATCCCACTCTCTCCCTGTTTTCTCAGTTTAAATCTGTTGACTTCAGAGGTGTTGCTTCTCCCCTTGCAGCTTTCAGCGAGAGTCAGAACCACTGCATCTGCTAGGGCTGTTCGAGGATAAAGTCTTCCTGGGGAACAAGAGGCTCCTGCTGTTTCCTCGGCAAAACAAAGCACTCTCTGCACTCACAGCTGTGTGTTAGCAATATTTCCAGGTTGAACTGGAGCTTCTTCCCAAGAAAAGAGCATCCTTGTAATTGTCCTGCTCTCAAACTCTCCTGCATCTGTAAGGCAGGGAAAAGGTGTTTGCTAAAACCTTTCCCCAGCTATGCTGGGAATTGTTAGTGAGACTTAGGGAAGGTTTCTGCTAGAGGTTGCTTCTGCACTTTGCCAGATTCTCAGCCCTTTACCCAGGGATGCCTATTCCATGCATACTGCCTTGCACGTGCTCAAGAAGCTTTCCCTTTTGCCTAGCAATTTCCAAGAACGTGCCAGAGATGGTTTTCATATCTATGGAGCCTGAAGGATATGTATCTAGCAACTTTGTATTTATAGACATGTTACTAATTCTGGATTCTGGTGCGGTTCATGAGCACCAAAGCCACTTTGTAACAAGCAGAAGTCTTTGTTACTGACTGAAATACTGGGATATGTCTGTAGCAGAGTGCAGATCTTTTGCTGTCATTTCCATGCTTTCTCACAGTGTGATTCCTTCCCTCCCAGTGAAACCACCTCACCAYTGGTGGATGGAAAGGCACTTCAGAGAAGGAAATACCTTCTGGAGGGTGACAGATCCCTTGTACTCAGCACAGTCGTTGCCTTGGGACCTGATGGATACTAACAAGAATTGCATGAAGTTGTCTATTTAGAGTATTGATGATGACTATTCAAACCCACAGCATCTAAAAACAAGTATAGCTTATCCCAGAGACACCTGCCTGATGATTTCTGTGTGGGAAGAAACAGACACAGTGAAAGGGAAGTGAAACATTTCGCCCGAAATGGCATCTTACAGAATCAGATCTTTGCAGTGACAAATGTGCACCGAACAGAGCCAGATTTCACATTTTCTAAATGTGTTCTTAGGCATCTTTGTCATGATTGGAAACACCACAGCTGAAGCTGTCCATCGATTCTGCAGGTTTGTCAGCTCTGAGTGTTTTTGATGGCTGGGCACTGAGGTCTCTGTTCACCCTGGTTTCTCKATTTGCTGCTTACCTGGGCAGATTTCTGTGTCTCTGTGAATTCTCATTGATTTTCCTGGGAGTGAAATCTCATTGCTGCAGCAGGCTGTGTACATCAGGTGTAGTGAAGAGCAGGATCGTTAGGGTTCTGTGTAATTAGCAGTGCTGTTAATGTTCCCTGCAATGCTTTCTTCTCCAGAGGTTGGCCCTCATTGTCTGGGTTAGTGACTTCATCGGCTCCTGGCTCTGCCCTGGGGTCTCACACAACCTCCAGGGTGTTTATCCTCACACAGCTGAGGTATGGGAAGAGAGCATGGTACGAACTCTTCCTAGGTCAGATGTTGGAGGAGCCTGCACAAAATCAGGATGAAGAAGGAATTGAGCCCAGGTCTCAAGTGCCTGTGGCTGAAATGGATTGTTAGACAGGACCACCTCGTAGGTGAAGAAAACCAGGATRTAGTCTGATGGAGTATGAGATTTTTGCCAGATGAGCAGAGAGCTTTGCACCTGTGCAGGTCTGATCTTCTTAGCCCTTACCTAAAATTGTCCTTAAAAAGACTGAGTAATTTTGATGTCATGCAACTGTGTATTGTGATGAGGTTGCTCTGTACTCACAAATTAAGTAAATGTATACCTGGAATATATGTATATTTTACTTCTAAATAATGATCACAGTCTCCTTGTTGCATTCCATCTCTTATACCTGTATCTTTCTTTTCCCCCATATTCAATCAGGCCAACGTTGCTTTAATCCTATAACAATGGCATCTGATCATACACATCTGTTGAYTTCTATGCAATAATCTAATTACCTACAATTTTTAAAAAAATCCACCCCAATTCACATATTTTGTAAAGCTTTCTCTTTTTTGAAGTTTCCYGGTGAGATACTTTCTGTTCAAATGGAGGAGATTTGCATCACAYGTCATAAGAGATTTCCATTTATAGTTAGCTTTCAAGAGTTAATAAATTCCARTTAGAGTTAATTTCATTAACAGTTCCTGTCACACAGCCATGATGGAGCACCCAAACTCAATGCTTATCAAGCTRTTGCAATTGGGACTTCCCATACTCTGGTTTGCACCTCATAGTCCTGATCCTTAGCTGACCTGAAGCTGTGACTCGCATGTCAGGCAGGGATCCTGGGTGCACATTAGCCTCTTCCAGGGCATCCTTGGAAGGAAACCTGTGCATGTGGGTGAGGGGGGAGAGCTGTGGAGTGCTCCTGTAGGCCTTCCCATCTGTGTGACTGGGGACCAGCACCCTGAAGGACCCATGAAGCCCTCCTGCCCTGCAGCTGAAGGTCAGCCATGGCATGCACACTAGGACTGCTCTGCACATAGAAATAGTCCTTGTCTGCCGTTCTTCAGTTCCTTGAGGTCTATGTGGGTGCAGCTTTGCACTTTCCCTTGGGGTCTCTGGCAGGGGGAGTTGCCCACCTGTATTCCCCACAAGGGTCAGGACTGGTTTCCTGTGGCTGCACCATTGCCTGGTGGCCTCTCAAGTGCAGAGTTCCCCGTTTCCAGCTTCCAGTGAAACTCAAAGCAAACACTTTGGATTCAAAACCAATCTCTCTTCATTTTAGGCAGCAACAAGACATTTGCATTCTTGGTGGGATTTAAGATATCTGTCCTTCTGCCCTGTAGTGGCTTTGTCACCGTCCCCCAGTGCTGGTGCTCAGACACCTGTAGGATTTGCAGTTAGCAGAGCCCCATCTCAAAACCAAGCCATTGCTTCCTTTCACACAGGCAGCCTGTTTTTTCCTTGGTTGGCTCCACAGGAGGTAGCATCCACACACGAAGGCACAATCCTCTGCCCTTCTCTCTGAGCAGTCTGCCAGCACTGCAGTTCCTCTCCCAGCTCTCTCCAGGACACAGGGGGCTTTAAAGACACACCAAGAGCCTGAGCTTTCCCCCATTTTTACAGTAACCCAGAGCTCTCCAGGCAACTCTCTCCCACAGAAGAGATGGAGAAAAGTGATTGCCTTTATCAGATGGYCATTGCACAGCCTCCAGTTTAGTGMTCCTCTGCAACTAGATTTCACCAAATGCACTTTAACCAATTACCCAAACTGGCACATTAATCAATTGTCATTAACTGATACAGGATCTGGCAAATGAATGAGCTCCTTATTGGTCATCCTTAACCCTTTGCATTAGCGTGGTTGTAGCTATCTATGACATGCACTAATGCAACATGGTTATGCTAACTTCTATTTTTTATAAGCTCTTCATAAGCCACTTATAAATAGAAGCTTAATATGAAGTGTGACAGATCTCTAATCTTTAGTCTCTCCTTACCCCTCCAAGCGCTTCCTTTCTGGAAATACAAAATATATCAAGTRTGCCCTAGATATTTTCCATTCTTGCTGATGACTTTAGCTCTCAGCCGTTGATTCTTTCCACCTCTTAATCAGTGTAAATAGATCAGTGCTGCAACCATATTTTTATTTAGAATTTTAAAAAGACAAATAAGATCAAAGGGAAATTGAAGGGGTGATGAATTGAAAATATATTTGTTGCTCATGTGATGCTATGAGGCAGAGGGTCAATGTAATGGATCCATAAAAAAGCTGTATTCCTTCTCCATTTCAATKAAGAGGATTGGAGTGAATTATCTAATGGAAGGTACAAATACTAAAGGAATACTGTCCAGCATTTGTGCAGTGTCAGTACTTTGTGACATTCTCTTTCACCARAGGCCATGTGTGTAAAGGTGCCCTGTCACCAGTGAGCAAACACTGTGGCACAAAATKCCTGGTTTAGGGTTACATAGCAAATCAGTGCCAAAATGAGGGATGGAACCCTAATATCCTGGTACAAGAAAATTTTTATAAGTTTGTACTGAGTTATAAGTTTGTTTGTTTACTTCTGTGGGGGAAAACCCCTGTACTTCAGATTCTCAGGTGACATGGAATATTTAGAATTAATACCTCTTCATTTCAGCATGTCGTTCAGATTTTGTTGAACCAAATCCCTTCAGCATCCAGCATTTTTTACTCTGACTTTAAAAGAAGTAAAGCCCTGGAGTTAYTTTTCACCCTTTCCTTACATTCAGCTATGAGCACTAAAATAATGCATGTTTCCAGGCAGTCAATATATTGATATGCATTCACAGATAAATACATCTACTGTGTTTCTCACAAAAAGGAGATCACCTGATGTGGAGAACATCAGGTGCAGAACTTGCAGGATTTAAAACACAGCCAAAGCTAATGGCTGCATAATGTAGTCTAACCTAACACTTTCTCAGCCACATATTCCTCCCCCTTTTTTTTCTCCCTAAAACTTTTGCTGTTGCGTCACTGATAAATAACAGCCCTTTGCTCRGTAATATATCCCTTTTGCATTTAAGGKTTTGCCTTCCTACCCATTAAACCTCTCCTCATCAGCATTACTTTTACTTTTCAGAAACAAATRTTCAGTATTACAGGCTGGGAGTTCTTTTGTTTTCCCCCCATAGATGTAAAACCCTGGGGGATTTAAGTATCTACTTGATAGGCTCGCACAATCTTAATCAGCCTATAATGGAGCTAATGGCTGTTTGTCATCCTTGGAGATATAAATTTCCTGGTGATGTCTACTGCAGTCAGTACATGAAGTATGCTCTGACTGCCAGCAAGGTCTAATAACCAGGAGAAGGGCAGGCAGCTTCATTAGCGAGCCTGAGACTGCACTGGCTGCTTTTCTGGGGAACTGTGCTTTTTGAATGCCGAGAGGGAATAATGGATAATGCCGGTAAGTGAAATAAAACAGATCTTCGTTCTTAGTGCAGCTACGGGGCTCGTTTGCATCCTCTCTCACTTGCTGTAGGAGATGTGTTTCTTTAGCCTCTGTGGCTTCTTCCTTTTAAATGTCCTTTATTAAAGCAAATTTTTTATGGCTAAAATGTGGCACGCTTAAGTTGTTAACCCCTTAACAGTCTGGGKTTTTTTCTGCTCTAAGTCTGTTTCCTGGAAATGTAAACCTAAACTGTAATGTAGGATCTGCCTTTTAAAGGTATTCGGTGTTCTTTTGGAAGCTGCATGCAGGAAATGTGTCAGGAAGGGAAAATGTGAGTACTTCAGAGAGAAATATCTCTTGCAGTTTGAAATAGGTGTGGATAGATAACTAATAAAGCTAACGAAAAGTAGATAATGGTTAGCTCCCATCTTCTTTAAGCTGGCTCTGTTCTCTCTGTATAATGCCTTACTGTCTTTCATGTTTAGTACATAAAATACTGAATATATTTGCACTTTTCATGTTCTTTGATGTTCCAACTTTAGATCATGCATTTTCATCCCAAATAATGCACTTCACGGTTTCTAAGGAGGCGCACGCATCATTACATYGGTGATGAAATGCATTATTTGCATTTCCCTTTTGCATTACTTTCTATCACAAGGCAGAGAAAAAAAAAGAGAGCTTTTTGGGACAGGTATTTTGCATGCTGCTTTGACTGCTGTGAAACTTGAACATGTGGAGATCTCACAGATTTATCGGTAGTAGTGCAATACATCGTAGGAGACACAATCTACAGTAGATGCAGTGCCCTTTGAAACCTGCTCAGATCATCAGATTTGTCTAATGTTGACCTTAAAAGTGACAATCACATCAACAGTGTGTGGCAAAGATTATTCTGAGGTAGGTTTCAGTGATTTTCAGGGTGTTGTGGGTGTTTTGGTTTGATTTTTTTTTTTAATAGTTGAAGCAAAACTCTTGCTTATGTCTGCTAAGGTGTCCAGGTCATTCTCATCTCACATGTATCATTATCAGTTTCTGTGACAAACAGATACAAAGGTCTTGCTGCCTTTATTTCTAAAATGTCCAAGACAAAAAATAAATTTTTTTTTCTAGAATTTAAAATGTAATATAATAGAAAATTACATTGCCAGAATCTAAAAAACCTGACATGGTCCTAGTGAAATGTTCATTTTTGGAAATAAATAAGATTAGCAGTACTCTTTGCACTTGGTGCTTTGGGTAGCTTTTAAGAAGCCTTAACATAATAAATGATAATGCCTTGTGTTTGATATTGCATGACGAGGCAGAATTTTCTGCTGGAGGAGAAGGATTCCTGTTCTCYGACACAGAATGCCTGTGGGCAAGAGATACCCTGGCAGGCAGAGCTGCTAATTCCTCCAGGTTTTTACACTCTTCAGCATCAACAACTAATACTATTGCAGTTTTGATGGAGATCCCACTTTAATCCAGCTATAAGAATCTGTTCTGGAATGAGTCACATTTATTTGAAAGGCCAGTCTTGGGGGGATGAAGAGGGAAGCTAGTGGCTGAGTACCATAGAAACAGATTTTCCTCTGTGTGTTTTTTTTTTTTGTTTTGTTTTGTTTTGTTTTTTGAGGGTTTTTGTTTGTTTGTTGGTTTGTTGGTTTGGGTCGGGTTTTGGGGGGTTTTTTGTTTGTTTCTTTCTTTCTTTTTTTGTTATTGTTGTTACTTTTTATTTTGTCCTAAGGAAGAATCTAGTTTGGTTACTATCTGCAGAAAGTTACAGTAAGTAAGGCTTGATGTTGCACAACTTACCAGCTATTCTCAAAGCTTCKTATAGCATTAGTTTGCTGAATAACTCCAGATATTTTTTTTCCTCAGAAGAAACTATTACTGATGCTTTCCATTTTTAGAAAACAACCTATATACCATTGAAATTGGTTAAAATAATATCCTTTCAAACATAACTAAAATCTAGTTGTAAAAAAAACAAAACAAAAAAAAGAACAAAGTTCCAAACCAACCCAACAACAGATGGAGTTAAGCCATATTGAAGGCATCAGAGGGTAAGGCTGTGATCCAGTTTCTTCCATGGTTACCAGTGATTATCCTGCTGCCTGTGGTCAGCCTGCTCCAAAACCCCAGCAGGCTTCAGCCCCATGTGGGCTATGGACACGCTCCCTTCTCCAGGCAGCTCTTCTAACAGTCCTGCCACGTCCATTCTTTGGGTAGTATAGGGAATACATCCATCTCCAAAGAGCCTACAAGGTGCCTGGTMAAGACAGCCAGGTCTGTAGAGCAATGTTCAGGGCTCATGATCCCTGATTGGGATGCCAGTGTGGGGACTGTGCAGCTGAATACCTCTGTATATCTTCCCTGTCCCTTTGACATCTACAGGGATGGGAGAGCACCTCTGAGAACCCTTGYGGTGTCATCTGGGCACTTAAGAGATCAGAGAGCAGCAGGATTATTTGCATCCCTTAGCCCAACTGCCTGATCAATTTGTTCTTCAGCAGYCTGCCAACTCAAATGTAAACACACTGATGTATATAAACTGGATACCTGCCCAAATTCTTCCGGGAGAGATGCTATTTCTGACAATACAGAACTGCAGAATATTAGCAAAGCTGTGTGTTTTAGCTACTGAGTGTTAGAAATAACAATTTGGTATCAGTGTCAGTGAATCAGGCCTCTGTTATTAAACTCATCATGCTGCTGAAGAGACTTTCAAAGTCAGGCCATGGATAATTGCTGGGCAAAACTCCATCTTCTGCTCTGCATAACAGAAATATCTCTGTAATTCATCACTTTCTCCTCTGCCATCATTAGAWTTATTTTCTGGCCAAAGCTGTCTTTTAAAAAGATTGGTGTTGCTAATAAGTCACCTGTGTACACTTTTAGCTGTTATGGTTGATGCCATTTTGTGGGGTTTAGAAACAAGGTTTTCACYTTTAAAATCCTTTCCTTTAAGTGTTAGATTGCTCTTATTTTTATTCTGTGTACCGAGACAGCTCCACATAATTGTTGTCTCGTGTCTTCTTTTAAAAGCCTTTCCTGGAATAACAATAAAATATTCATTCATCTGTGTAGGGCACAATAGGACAGTTTCAGTTGTATTTTTTGCCTATTTTGGCATCAGCTGTTTGTGACAGGCTGTCTACAGGTATTCAGCTGCAAGGCTGCCTGCTGCTCTGGGCAGGGGAGAGCAGCCAGCAGCCTCCACTGGCAGGTCCTGGGCTCCAGCTTTGCTGCACACATCTACTTTGGGCAAAACACATCAAGCCTGGAGACAGCAGTGATGTAACAAAACTAATTTTTAAAAAATAGGAAGGCTTGGAAATAACATGGGGAGGAGGGTGGGAAGCAAATATAAAAGCAGCAAGAAACTTGAAGTAGCAGGAAGAAAGAAGCTGTGGAAACAGAAGTGCTTCCAAGTGATGCATTTCCTTTAAGGAGTGAGATCAGCTACATCCCTTCCCCCAGAGCTCCTAGTCAGCTGTGTCCTGCTCAGACAGGCATCTCACCTTAAAACAGACAAATCTTACACACTCATTCTTACCAAGAAAATGCCAATGTGATGTGCCAAAGGCTTGGGGGAAGAATCTCATGGGGGTGAACRGCACCATAGTGAAGTCCTGTGCCATGCATACCACAGCAGTAGTGAACAAAAGCAGGAGGCCTTGTTTCATGTTTCTTGGGGATTTATATGACTTCTTTGCACTTGGAATATTATTTTAGCAGTAATGAGCTAACTGTGGTTAATTGTTACCTTGAATTATGTAGGTTCTGCAGCTGTGGCTGCAGGCTATGCCTTCAAGTTAAAAATGTGTTTTAAAGGGACTGGAGGWCTTGTCTGTTGTATAGCCTATCTCTGAGCAATATCCAGGATTTTGCTCAGAGATAGCAAAATTTGACCTATAGTGACATTTAGAGCTTTCCACTGAGGTGGGACTTTAACTTGAAGCCTGAAATGCTGTGGGATCAGGAGGATAGCAAGTGGTCAGTTTGGCCTTCTGCATGACATCATGYGTTCACAGGAAGGGTAAGAGACACAGGAAACTGTTAGTGGATGGAAATTCCCTTGCTTTTGAAGTAACATTTTTGTCTTTCCGTAAGTCAATAGGATTTGTTTAGCTTTCTTTACATATGAGGCTGCTGGGATTGAGTGCYATAAGGATTTGACCTTATAGATACTTTGTTATGTCTTACCTGATTTCAAGGCAAACAGGATGCATCTTTCTAAAACACAGAGGAGAAAAAAAAAACAGGCAGAAGAGGAAAATGGGAGGAGGATTTCAGTTTATGATCMTGATCTCTCATCAATTCATAATGTTCAAAAACCTTTAATGTATCTGAGCTGATCTGTGTGAAGAACTAGGCTAGATAACAATCTCAGTGAGTTGTAAGGTTCATATGTTGCCCATAAAGGGCTCTGAAATCCTTTGGCCATCTAAGGCTTAAGATCATCTGAATTGTCCCTATGAATCTGGAAACTCATTAACACAAAACCACTTGCAATGGAGGCAGTGGCAGTGTCACAACAGGTTTGTGAGCCCTTGAGACAGTTCCCARCTCCAGCAGCAAAATCAGTCACATCCTTTGGCAGCTTCTGTTTTGATCTTTGATGGTACTTTGTCTATGTTCTCCCCAAGTGTAAAGGTGTTTTTAGAGGGGACAACAGCACCTCCTTTCTCTGTCCCACTCTTATGTAAATGGGGCTGTCCATGGTGCCATGTTCATTTTTTGGATCCATTTGCCATGTTCTATAGATCACAAAATGGCTTGCTCGTGAACAATAAAATAAAATAAAATAAAATAAAATAAAATAAAATAAGCAATAAGCAACTCCTTTACACTACATTGTGTATTCTAATTTGCCTCCTGTTTTCACCCATGCCCCTGGCTGAAGTGATCACTCTAGTATATCACAGGTCACTGTCTTCTAGAAAATTGAATTTCTTCTTGTAATTTTAGAATAATATTCATGGGTTATGCCCCTTTACCCAGAAGTTGGAACAGTGTGCTTATAAATCCATGACCTTGGGAAACATTTCTGTGAGGATTAAACTTCCCTGTGATGCTGCTGTTCCCGGTATTATTTCCGAGTCTCAATACACATGGCACTCAGAGTGACTATGTGGGAACTTGCACTAGAGGTAGCCAAATCCTGTGCAGCACTAAAATGATGGAGCATCTCCTAATGTGGAGATAGTCCACCCACCCTGCTTCAAATGGCTGTTTTTCACCWGAAGTGCTGTGGTTCCACTGTGCTGACACACACTCATGATATTTTAAGCAATGATTCCAGTTGCTGCAGTGCTTCCTGTGGAGAAGCAGCATGAACTCTTGCTGGTTTGGAGAGATGGTATAATACTGATTTTATTTACTAATAATTTCTGATTCTTTTTTTTTCCTGGTAAAAGCTGTCAAGCATCAAACCATCAGGTTCTGAGTTCATGCCTTATGTCTACATCTGCTGGCTGTGTGGCATTTTTGGCCAGCTGCCTTCAGACCCCYGTTCTGCTCTCTGGATCATCACTGCCACCTAAGTGAAGAAGCAAGTGTTGTGTGTAGAAGTAGTAATCCAGATTTGAGAGGCAGCACTTCCCCAATATGCTTCTAGCAAGGATGAAGCCAGACTTGCAGGAGCCAATTATGTSGACAGTAGAAGAAATCAGTCCAGACAAGGAAAGGTTGTGTTAAGAAGCACTGGCACAAGTCATTCCAAGTAAACCAGCTGTGTTCCAGGGACTTTGAACACCCCAACCTTAGGGGGCTGGAAGTGACTGGCAGGGAGGAAAACAAGATTGCATGACCAAAGAGCTGGTGGCTGATAATAAGGATCTAGTCTGCTGCAGTTTCATCATCATTCATTGTCTCTAACAGTGAGTCTTTTATGAAATGTGATGCTTAATTGTGGGGTGACTTGCAGGGGTATTTCTTTGGGCTCGAAAGTAGATGGGATTGAATTTTACAAAAAAAAAAAAAAATCCACACTTGCCCTGTTTTTTTCCCTCTGTCTCACGATTTAAGCATTTTTTATATTTTCATATAAAGCATTTATGAGACTTCTTCCTGAAGTATAATTGGAAAATATAAGTAGCTTAGRACTGTAAGAATACCTAGCAACCTTCTCCCAGCAGACAGGAGTAAATCCTGACTAAAACTGCTGAGTTTGTCTCTAACCACTCTTGCTGGCAGCTGGGGCAGTCCCTGGGTGAGCATAAAGGCCCCAAGGCCAAAATGTCCCCATGTGGTGCCCTGTGGAGAGGGAGGGTGCTGGAGAAGACTGGGCAGCTGGATTTGTGATCCTGCACCCAGGGAGCTGTGTGTGCCTGACTCTGGGCACAGCTGGGCACGAGAAGGGATGTCCCATTCGTGCTGGAGATGCAAGAAGAAGGAAGCAGTGTCCATTTGAACAGATCTCACCTTTACTGCAGATACTGGGAGACTGAGGTTTCTGTGGTTTGATTGATGCCTTGTACAGAAGCTTCCTCTCCAAGCTTGGAGTGGTACCAGCACAAGGTCTTCTTGCAAAGGTGACAAGAAGGGGCGATTTGTCTGCTTACCTCCCAGAGGAGACAAACTTAACCCAGAATTGTCAGACATGAGATATTGAGTTGTATATTGAGGAAATGTACGGCTCAAATAGTGGACTTGAGTGAAGAATTAGGTCCCTTTTAACATCCAATTTTCAAATAAAGCAAAAGGCTAGGGGAAAATTAATTGGCCAGGGCCAAATATTTGCTTMATCTTAGTTTTCTCTGCAGCACCTTTCCTGTAATGTAACTCCCAGAGATCCTTATTTTACAACTAATTGTATGGGAAACCCTTTTAAATGTCTTTCTGAAAAGCAACAGAATATTTCATGACAATGATAAAGGCAACCCTATGTCTCTGTAGAGAGTCAGGCACAGTGGGAGCCAATCCCAGAACCAATTATTTCACCCATGGTTTGACCATTGCTGGAAGGCATGCACAATGCAGTTCCAATACAAATATGACAGCAGCTGGTACTTCCACAGGAGACAAAGTTGTGATCATTTGTCCTAGCTCCAGCTCCTGCTGACTCACAAGTCCCTTCTGTCTTTCTCACTGGGACTTGAGTCAATCCAAAAAAACAAGGGGTATTTCATTAGGGAGGCTTGCCTGGAAACCATGTGCAGAGATGAACTGAAAATATGGCMATCTCAGGCATAAAATTTGTGCTGCTGGGGGCTGTGTCTTGACATTTAAATCACAGTTCAGCAAGACTTTGCTATGGCYTTATTGTCAGGGAAAATGGTTTGTTGATGGAAGAAGCCTGTGGAGTTCATGACTRGGATTTTATCACAGAAACAGGCTATATATTTTAGCTGCTTTTTTTGTAGCTGCAGTTGTTGTATGTCTCCTTCTTCTTCTMTTTTCTGTTTTTATTGTTTAATACTATTAAAATAACTAACATGACACAATATTCTGGTTTAATTTCAAGTGAAATTTGGCAACTTCTACTGGTGTGATAAGGTTTAATTGCTCTTGGCATTTTACAAAGAAATGCAAATGACAAAGATATTAAACTGACAAATTATGACAGCTCACATAACACTTTTTACAATGGATTTTTTCCATGCATTTTTAATACCCAGAATAGTCAGCCTTAATACTACCATATTTACAATAAATCATTATTCTAATGGAGACATTTTGCTTTGTCAGGCAATACACAATCAGCAGTTTTCAATAAAGAATCTGAAAACTGTTTAACATTAATTCTGTGACACAAACTCATAAAAGCCAGACAATTTATAAATGGGGCCAATATGCTGCCCTTAAATTGGGATATTAAGGAATAATTAGAGCACAGTGAGGGCAGGTTGCCAAATGTAACTTTTAAATTCCCYAGTTTGTGTCACTTAGCACAGTGATTGCAATGTATTACATGCCTTCTGCAAGGCATAAACATGCATTTCCTACTGAACAGCTTAAGGCGCCCACAAGAGGTTGAAGTAGCTGTTTACTTTGGCATAAGTGGCTTCAAGAGCCAAAAAAGCACCACAGAATTTAGGAACAACGATGGCTTTGGGGTTAGGAAGGGAAATGGGAAGCCATGGCAGAGTCCACTTCTCTCAGTTTTCCTACTAAATTCRGCAATGAGGTTTTCTGTTTGTTTGTGCTCTCCCTTGGTACCCCATGAAGGCCATGTCTGCTTTGGGTAACAGGAGGTCCTTGAGCTCTGAGCACGTTGATGTGGTGTGGTGCCTTTTGCCCAGCAGACATCAATCTGAGCCCCTAAACAGCACAGTCCCCTCAGCACTGGGGGCTGGAGCCCGGCTGGTGAGCCAGCTGGGGTTGGAGGGGATGCACACCTGCACAGCATCCAGCTCAGGACAGCTGCTCTGCTTGGAGCTGGAGGACCTTTCAACACTGTGCTGTTAATTGATGCCTACCCCTGCCCAGGTGCCATCCACCCTGATGAATTGTCTTAGAAGCTGGAGAAGGTTACACAGTGTCATGTGAGGGCATCTTGGCAGTTCCTGAGGTTAGACAGTCAAGGTAGTGGGGAAAAAAGTCTTTTTTTTTACACTACACATAGGAGGTTCTGGGGCAAAAGTAAATGTCATGAAGTCTTGAACAAGATTTTGAGGTCCCTGAAGATGAACAATTTACCTTGCAATGTCTAAGGGTGGTGAGCAATGTATCATGTTATTTTATTGTCCTCAAAATAATGTAATACCTATCAGTGTTCCTTGTTTTAGCTGTGGGTGTTGTCACCTCAGGACTCTTCTTTAACTCAAATACTAGAGGAGATGAAGTAGCTCTACCCAAAGCTCTTCATTTTCACACAAGTCTCTGTCACGTTTGCAAACCCTCAAGTTCTTTGAGTGTCTTATACTGTATCTCAGGAAGCCTGACTGGAAAGAAGAGCAGGAAGGCGTAAACCTGGCAAAGTAGGCAAACTGCTCAGCACCATTAGTCTTACTTTGAGCTGGTGGAAGAGAAAGAGTAGAGCCAGTGTTATTTCCCAAGATGTTATCTTCTCCCAGGGAGGAATAAGRAGGATGATTGTGGGGTCCCCTTCCTCCCTCAGGTGGTAGCCTGCCCACTGCTTTACTCTGCACTGCAGGTGAAGAAGCCAGTGATATGCCACTTAAGCCAAGGGGGCAGTTTGTGCCACTGTGGTTTAAGAACACTTTCCTGAAGGCAGTGTTTTTCCAGTGCTCTAGTAAAGCTGTGTGTGAATTCTTGAAGTCTACTTCTCCCTACAGTCCCATTGCCTGTTGTGACAGAGAAGCTCTGTTAGCTGCTTTGTGGAATGGCTTGAAGATTTGGGGACAAAATTGCCCTAAGTTCCCTCATCACTGCTGGCAACCACAGCTAGACTTCTTTGGGGTTCTTTTTTAAAGCAAAATCTGAAATTCTGCAAATTCAGCTTTTCTTCTCCTTGTAGAACAGATGGCTCCCAAGTGCTAAAGTTTGTGTAGATCTTTCAGATGCAGATAGGTGTTGCATCCATTTCAAAGGAGCACCCTCAGGGTGAGCAAGGTGAAGGCAGGAATCAAAATCCTTCCCAGATCAGCACATTTAACTGCACTGTTCTGTCATCGTTGCCTCTTGCCGTGATCTCTTTTTCCTCTGCTGTGCCTTTAAGCTTTTCCCCCAGGGCAAAAAGTGCAACCTCATGCAGCTGATCAGACTGCTAATGGAGAAGAGGGTTGCCATCATGACAGCTGATATGTGCTTGCCTGAAAAGCACCACAAATAAACTCTCAGCACACRGTGGATGGAGTTGTGTGACCTCAGGCTTTCCTTTTCTCTGCTTCTGGCACACCACACTAGTTTTGACACCTTTGCCTTTTACAGCTTCTCAGGAAAGCACCCAAGTATCCACAGGATGCAAAAGTGGTGCTTCCCACAGCAACACATCTATTTCCTGCTATCATGTTGGATTGGTCCCCATAGCTCCTGTGGTCCCCTTCACTTTGACAGTCTCATGCTGGTCTGCATGCTCTGTGTGAATCTACATGACTGGAGTGGGTTTTTTTTGTTTTTTTGTTTTTTTGTTTTTTTGGGTTTTTTTCTGTTTTTTTTTTTTAATTTAAAATGAATTTTTAATTTTTTTCCTTCTGCCCATTTTCACAGTCACAGTGTATTATGGGCAGAACGAAAAAGGAAAAAAAGTATTTTGAGGATATTAGTAACTTGGCAACCATAAAGCTTTCCTGTGGATTTGCAGAGGAATTTGGAGTGCTTACGTTCTGTACTTGCCTTTATCTTGCTATGCACTGGGCACCAGAGCTCCAGTTCTGCAGCTGATGCCATGAAAGTAGGTTGCTGTGCTCAAATCCAGGGTTTGTCTGAGTCTTCTGAGTCAGTTCAGTGCATGCATTGCTGATTTATATTGCTTCCAACAGGGATCACCCTTTGGCTGTCTCATACTATTTGGAAGGGGGAGTAGGGGAAATATTAACAGTAGCTTGGTTTCTAGGAACAGAAGCAAAATTATAAGAAAACACCTGTATCAAACTGGGCTTCTTCTCAGCTAAGGGAAAAAGCAAAGAAAATTTTCCTATGCTCCATGATTTGCCTGCTTGCCAGCTCCCTGGTCACATCAGCTGGTCCCAAATGTGAGAAATTAGAGACTCTTTACACAGGTATGAAAGGACTTCCCATAGCTGAGAAGTGGCCCTTAACCTATTTCAGCTTTTGCTCTGTCAAGGGTGACTAGTCCAAGATATTTACCATCCTTACCATGTCAACATTTCCCCTTTGTTCCCAATATCTTCCTCCTATTTCACTATACTTAATCAAATTCCATGATGTGTTCATTTATAGAACAAGCTGTGTTCTCATGGTATTTATGGATGGCTGCACCACGTGCTTTATGCAGGTCAAGAGACATTGCAAACACAAAGGAGCAAAGATGATTCCCAAGCACTCCAGTGCACTCCTCAGCATGAGGAGGACTGGCTGAATGTCAGCATGGGTGACATTCAGCCACTGCATGGACCCTGTCGAGAGTTTGCAGTGCTTAGAGACTCCCAGAGATGGAGTGCTGGGCTACATCATTCCTGTATATGTAGGAGAGATGCAAGTATGGAAGGGAGGCAGGGAAGTCCCAGSCTGCTGCAACATGTTAGTCTGTGTCACACTCTAGTAGGGGAGAGTGCTGCAGAAGAGCTGCAAACAGTTGGCCACAATGAAGGCACAGAGCTGACATTTGTTTTGTAGCCCAGAGATGCAGCTGGCACAGCTTTCTGGCCTTCTGTTTGTCTTCTGGGAAGGCAATGAGTTGCCTGGGCTCAAGAACATTCTGAAGTTAACCAGGTGAGGTTCCCCTTGGTCTCCCCTGTGAGAGAACTGCATGCTCTTGAAGAAATTATTATTAATCTGCCTTGCAACAATTTTTAAAGAGAGTGAATGGGATGGACTCATAAGCATTAGCTACTGAGTTTGACATCAGTMCCAGGCAAAAATGTGAAACAGATGACACAGAGACTGAGCCAGAAAGAATTAAGAGATTGAATACAAATAATTTCAATTACCATGGGCTGGGGGAAAAACAGGTTTGAGGGAAATATTTCATACATCTGTCTTGCTGCATGAGAAGATGCTTGGCTTGGTTCTGATTTGTAGAACCTAAAATGATGCAAAACCTATGTGCTATATATCAGATGGGTTCTTCTGTGCCCAAATGGCATGTTTCAAAATACAAGTGTATTTTGGGAATTGTCACTCAGGAGGCATCCAGCAAGAACTGGTCCTTTGCTCCAGCTGGATGGTGCTGCTTACTAGCAAGAAAATACAAAATTACATTTAGGCAAGAAACGAATGGATTCAGTATGGACAAAGGAAAAGCCATATAATCAGGGACAAGACTAATTAGATCATAGTTACATATTGGGAGGCTGAATATTGAGAGGCAGTGATTTTCAAAAATACTTGCATAATAGCATTATGCTGGAAGCACATGTACAACTSATGAGCTCTGTCTCAGAGAGCTGAGACACTCCTTATGTGTATTTGCAATATTGAAAGGTGCTCTCTTGCTCTAGTTGGGGCACTGGAGTGACTGCTTCTGGGCTATTAAGTAATCTTTGGTGCCCCATGTCTTCCTTGAAACACAAAAATCTGAGGAGGGTTCAGGGAACCTTGCAACAATGCAATCTGAGCTACTGTAAAAGAAAATCTTGTCATTCTGAATCTCCTTTGCACCTAACCCTAAAATCCCTTTTCAGCTTTGTAACTATAATAATACTACATGTTGTTTCATTGTTTCTTACTGGAAAATACTAATTTGGACCTCTTAGTTCCCATTTATAAATAAATATCTCTCTGTAGAAGTATATTGTTGGCAACAAAAATACCTATCTACATTAACAGGTCTGTGTGTGTATCTATATTAGAGTAAAATACTGGCAGTTGGTGATGCTGAATCTATTTCARTTTTGAAAAAGGAAGGTGACTATTAAGTAGCACAAGTAGAAAAACAATACTGCACAACTTACATCAGACAGACTGCTAAGAAGGCTGGAAATGAGGGGTCCCAGGTGTTAGAAAGCCTCCAGCAGGATRCTTCCTAATCAACACTCAGAATTTCTCCTTCCAGTTCTAATAAAGGYTTTGTCTCCACTGGATCTTGCTGCTTCTGCCTTAATTGCCACCTGTCGGACACTACAGAGCAGCATCACTGGCAGGCACAGACCTTGGCTGTCCTGCCTTCTCAGCACCAGAAAAGCTTGTTGAAATGATGCCCATTGTACTGCTTTTCAGTGYACAGGTAGTTAAATGAAAGATGTTTAATTCTTTCTCATCACCCCMGAGTCAGCACAGCCAGAGATCCTGTCCAGAGCATTAAGTCATGTTCCTTTCAGGTGCTGAGTACTAGTGAGAGGGGCAGGTGGGGTAAGCCAGAGCCAATTAAGTCATTTACAGCCACTCACACCAATGGAGGGGCTGATCCTGGCATTATTCCAGCRTCTCTGAAATTGGGCACCATCCTGGTGTCTCAGTGTTGCAGTCAGCCTGGCAGTGCAGCTGGAACTCCTACTCAGCTGCACAGAAGAGCATGGTWAAACACTGCCTGGGTGTTACAGCTAGCAGGAAGCTTTCACTGGCTGAACCTGRCTTTTAGGTTACTGGTGCTGCTCTTCAAAGTGCAAAGCAACACTTTCTGGTCTTATTACCATTGCTTTGTGCAGGTGCTGTGGCTTTCTCCTGTGTACTCCAGAGAGAGATAATTTTCTTAATTTCTTCTTTATTTTTAAATCAAGTTGTTTAAACCATGTCTTTCAGTTTTTGGTGTCATTCTTTGCGTGGCAGCTAAGAATCCTACACCACAGGGCACCCCTGCCAGAAGAGGCCTCCTGGGACAAAAGAGCTGGAAGCAGCAGAGTGGGTTGTGGTGAGGGTGAATGCTGTCGTTGGAGCACACAGACAGTGTCTACAAACTCCAGAGTGCCTAAAATAACAAGCAGTTCATTAGGCCTTAAATAGACTATGTGTATGATAATACAACCTGCTGCTAAGGGCCCTCATGTATCCTTCTCTGCACCTACTGGAAATGCAGAAGTTGTTGGTTTGGTTTGGTTTGGTTTGGTTTTTGTTTTGGGTTTTTTTTGTTTTTTTTTTTTTTTTCTGGAAGGAGAATTAGGAACAAGAGCCCAGCCCTGTGCCACTCTGCTGACAGTACTTTATTCTCCAAGCAAAAACAYGACCGGTATTTCCCCCTAATCCCAGCTGGCAGGATRAAAGTCCTCAAATACTGGTACTATACCAGCAAAAAGATCAGRTTATTTCTGTCACTGGAAAGTCAGAGAAGTGGGAATTAATGCCTTCAAGGAGAAAACAATGTTGAGTCAAGAGCCACCCCCTAAACTGTYCTGCGTCCTGCCCAAGCTATTGCATGGATGGACAGAAAGGGTCTTTCCATCTAAATGCTGGTGTTGTGTGGGATTTAGGCTGGAAATAGAGCCCCTGWGACACAGATGACAGACAGCCTACCCAGTACTGTGATATCTAAGCACATCTCTTGGGAATGGGGACCCTAGGAGAGAGGATGAGCTTTTTSCCCAAACATGCCTTCTTTGGACAGCCCCACGTCACTTGAAAAGGCTCCTCAACAAGCACAGGCATSAGGACTGTCTGGGACCCTTCAAAAGTGACTGGGCACCATTTCTTCAGCAGTGTGAGTGCTAGCAGGGCTTTGCTGTGGTGCCAACAGCTGTGGTGGTAGTCCCAGGGGAATATTTAGTTACTAAGGAGGAAAGCTCCAGTGTACAGGTCATTCAGGTGCCTGTGTGGCTGGGCAGCAATGAAGGAAGGGATTGAGGACTGTGGAACTGAGAGTTGTGGATTCAAGCAAATTTCAGTTAAAGGAAATTATTTCTCACAAATCTATGACTGTATGATGCCTATTGCAGATCTGTTTGCTGAGTGCTGTGGGGTACTCAAATATTGCAATGAGGGGGAGCCTGAGGTTTGCTTTATGCCAAAGCTACTCCGTGTTTTCAGGATAAATGTGCTCCTGMTGTACCACCTTCTCTCCTGGGATGCAGAAGAGACTGACCATGATGGAAATGCCCACCGCACACAACATGTGCATTCTTCACAGCAAAGGGAATGTGAGTCAAGGAGTCAGCTCTGGGTGCAGGCTTTTCTTGTAACCTTTTGCTCACATTCACAGACAATGCCCTATTGTGGTGTTGTTTCCTGCAGATTATTCTAATAACCAMTGAGCAGTGAAGCATGAGCATGTGTTCAGGTTTCTTACATTGAATTCTAATGTGATAAAGCATGCCAGCTTCCTAAGGGTCGATAATAAAAATGCACAAGAAAGAGAATTGGATAAGATGGAGCATATGGAACTTAGTTGTAACTCTCAAAACTTGGAAGCTTCCTGGAAGAAATGGATTTTMTACCTAAGGCCACGCAGTGTTTGCTTTCTTTTCTGCTATTTTATAACTTGTCAATTATATTGACATATCTCTTCTCTGAAAGTGCATAGCCTGATGTAGGTAGTAGAGCTTTCATAAAGGCTTGATTGCAACTATAATGGGGGTCGGGTTTTTTGTGTGTGTGAAAAATACATGGCCTGGGGCCTTGCATGGTGTTTGAGCCAGTACAAATGCTGATCAAGTGCCTTGCCAGGGAAAACCAGAAGTCCCAGAGCTCCTGTGTGGCTGCTTCATTGCACATGTGCTTGAGCATCAGGGATCTTTAGTGCACCAGCAAATCTGTAGTATATTAGGTGTAAAACATATTGTCAGTGAAATACCCTGTAGTGACCCGAGTGAAACAGCACCAAAGAGGAGCAGGATGATGACTTGTTTTGGCAGGTCAGTGCCAGGCTGTTGGCAGCAGGCTCGTGATGTGTGCAGGGAAATGTTCTGTCTGTGGAGAAGGTCACCCTCCCCCATGTTCTGGGCTGTCTTTTGTCCTTTAGACTGACTCAGCTTTTAGCAAGCAATAACCTGAGAGCTACGTAATGTCATGTCGTTTGGAACAGTTTGCAGTCAGACAAATTACTTTCAGTGTAAAAGTTAACACAGAAGCCTAAAAAAACTTCAGAAAATGTATGGATTTWTTTTTACTAAGCTGTTCTGGTCCATTAGTTAACCAATGTTGCTAGACAGCTTATGCAAACATGCCTTGCATAAATTGCAGATCCAATTCTCTCATATTAGTTAATTTGATGGGCCAAATTATTTATAAAGCCACCTAATATTTATCATATCATAAGGAAATGCCAGATTTGAATAGGTTACTAGCCCCATACTAGTTTAATAACACTACTAGTTTTATTAAARTGTTTCAACTACTAGTTTAATGATKAAATACCTTAAAAAATAGGGGTTTTTTTCCGATTAGATTGGTAAATAGACATTTTTAATATGCCTTCCTTTCTATATCTCTTCCAGTCCATAGCTTTGAACAGGAAGTCTTGCTGATGGAACTCCTATTCAGACTTCTGAAAATTTTGTAGGAATAATAGGATGTTTTAACACAGAAGTCTGTTCACTGAGAAGGTTTTCAGTGATGCTGGCCACACAGGAAAACTTTTGGTTTTTACCTGGGACAGCATGGAGCTGACTTGCATCCGTTTCACATATCTATACATGGATATATGCCTGAGTGTAAATACATTCACTTTATGAATTATTTTACTTRAACACAACCTGCCTTGAGAGGCCAGGAGTTAGTATGGAGTGCTGAGAAAGGGTTAAGTCTCCATACCTTTAAAAAAAWTGACTTTTATTAGCTTGAGCTGCAAGGATCTGACCCCTGACAATGTAATGTTATTTTAACCACACTTTGTCTTGAATTGAATGGAAGTCTGTCTGGATCCAGATGTCCCATGCTGGGACATTGAGCTTTTGTGAAATTCAGCTGCACAAAATGAAGGTGGCCCTGTTTCATCCCTTAACCAAAAGGTGATCTCTCTTAAGGGCTAYTCTAGAAAGGAAGACGTTTTTTCTCTGTATACATTATTTTAAAAACCTAAAAAGTGCTCTGTGCTTTCCTCAAATGTAAATCTGCATGCTGCACTCTGATTTATGTTCAGCATGTCAGGATAATGGGGATGGAAAGCACAGGACACACTTTTTGGTTGCATAAATACATTGTAAAACATTCTGAAAGTTCTCAGTCTGTCTCCAGCAATGGACCATTAAATAAGAGGAATAAACATAAGAAAGGACCATTGACCTGACCTCCGCATAATTTACTTTATGACTGCCAGCTACATTCACAGATTTACAGGCACTGGGTTTTATCACCATGTGTGAGTCAAGGTTGTGCTTCATAATTACGGTGCAGTTCATGGGAAAACTCTGAAGACATCTTGTGTTGTGTTTTAGTAGTTTAAGTGAGTGGGATCTGTGCTTGAGAATGCTTTGGAGTGCCCCTCGTCCCCTCACCTGCGTAGGTGAGACTTTAWATAGACTTCTGCTTAACTGATTTTGGGGCCAACAACAATTTACTGTGGCACACAGCTAACAAACAAGGAAATGTCTCAGGTATTCTGGAAAGGGGAACTGTTTAAAAAGAGAAATGGAATGGGTGTGGGTGTCTTATGTAGGGTACCTTCTTTTTATCGCCAGCTRGCACAGTTCCCCAAGTGACTTCACAAAAATAATGCCAATAACACTGGATTTTGTGGGTCATACCCCACAACCAAAGAGAGTTGTCTGCCATCCAGAGAGCCCAGTACAAGCTATTTGCAGTGCACATGAAGGCACTTCTGCATGGCACAGGGCTGCACCTTGCACCCACATGAGGTTTTAGAGGGAGTTTGGCATTGCCACCYGGCTCCTGGTRCTACCAGGGACTGTGGAAGAGGCCACCAGGGCTCCTCAAGCAGGTTGTGTTTYCAGAAAGGTGTATTTTCTTCCTTTCACAAGGGGTCTTCCTGGGTTGATGTTTTCTGCAAATACTTGCAGAATGCACTGTGAAATTAAGTCCTTTTTCTCCCAGTAGGTGAAATACCAGTAAAGGTCTTATTACTGGCTCTCCCACATCAGCTTTGCTGTTTCTATACTGGAATGTAATTCAGTGAGCCACACAGCCATGAAAACATCTGATGTACTGTTTCTTTTAAATGGATTTTCTTCACAGAGAAGCCATCTTCCTGGGCATTTCTTCTGTCAGCCCAATTTAATTGGATTGTAGTTGAAAACAACAATAATCCATTTACATTAGCTTTAAAAGTCTCTTCATTTTTGCCCCTGTAGCCCATCTGGCTCTAATGTTGCTGAATTTTAATTTAATGAAATTGTTTCATTTGAACTGACTAAATGTGCTGCCTTAACAATCTGCTGTATTAAAAAAGTAGTGGAAAAAAAAAGCGTAATGTTGATGTTTAGTCTTGCTAAAAGCACTTTTCCTGAGAAMCACTTATTTAATATAATTGTTTTAGTTTCCTTATGTGTGGGTTTGCAGCTGGTTGAACCTGAAATAAATCAAGACACAAAAGACCCCCAGGACTAGCATGGTTAAAGCATGCTGGTTCCCCTGGCCACCAGCAAGTCCATGAATGACACACGAGGATTTAAACTGCAAAATGAGACTCACAGATTGACACTTGATTTTTACAGTCACCATGTCAAGACCAAATGCCACGCACACAGGAGCAGCTGGAGGCCAAGCTCACCAGGCTTCCTGCCTTGCTAAAAGCAGCCCTCAGCAGGGAGGTGCTAGCAGGTTACCAGATAGGAATTCTGCTACAGCACACTGGCAAGGGTGCAAAACCTGACCCTTCCCAGCCCTCCCTATGCACACTTGGTCACAGGGAGGTTAGAAAGGGATGAGATGTTTCCCAACATCCAGGATGGCTTTAGAAACAAGTAGTGTGTAAAACCCATTGCAAAGACAGCTGTCTGCAGTTAGGAGAATGAAAGCAGCTGATTCCAAAGGTTCAAAACAAACAAATGCTTGGGAGGGGAGAGAGGTGCATGGTGTGCATGTTAGCATGAAACTGGATCCCATGGTATCTTTGAACCAGTCACACCTTTSTGACATTGCCACTCAGGGCACAGGGCCCAGCCACCAAGGCCAACGCCCACAGAACACATTCCCATTCCGGAGGTGTTACAGATCCCTGGCAGAGCAGGCTGTGAGCTTTGCCAGCCCCACTTGCTTGCCTCTGGCTGCTCTTTGTGAACCCTGTGGATCCTCTTCATGAAGAGCCTTGTGGGGAGCTGGGGCCAGACAGGCAGAGAAGAAGCAGCCTGAGTCAGTGCTCTGCTRGTGCTGGTGTGTCTCAGCAGCCATCCAGACCATGGCAGAGCCAGCAGGGAGGGGACATCGCTTTCCTGTTAAACCTCTGGGGAATACAGATGGAAAGGGGGATTCTCCACCAGCCCTACTCCTGGGAAAAATGTCAGTGTTTGCATTTCATTGAGAAGCAAGAACTGCAAGCAAAAGCCTTAAATCTGCTGGAAAGACAGTCTGCTYAAAAGCAGGAGATTCTTTTTATACCTTTGTTTTGGACACTTGTAACTGGTTGTGGGCTTTCTTATAGATCAGCAAAGATGTAGGCCAAGCACCACAGCTGTAATCATGGCAGGTGCAAAAATAACTATGGAATAGCTTGGACTGGAAAGGACCTCTGAAATGTTATCTRTGCAATGAGCAGGGCCATCAGATCAGGTTGCTCAGAGCTCTTTCCAGCCTTAAATATTTCCAGGTRGGGGATATGTAGCAGCTCTCTGGGCTACCTRTTCCAGTGTCTCACTACCCTTACAATGAAGGATTTCTTCCTGGTAGGGAATCAAAACCTACTTCCTTTCAGATTCAAGCCATTGCCCCCTTATCCTATCTCCACAAACTTGTGAGAAGTCCCTCTCAGCTCTTTTGTAGGCCTCTTCTAAYGTATTGGAAGGTGCCATAAGGTTCCCTGAGCCTTCTGTTSTCCAGGTTGAACAACCCCAGCTCTCTCAGCCTGTATTCATAGGAGAGGGGCTCCATCCCTCTAATSATCTACATGGCTCTTCTCTGCACTTGTTGGAACAGGTCCATGTCTTTCAYGTGCTGAGTGAGTCACAGTAATCCAGGTGGGGTCTCACCAGAGCAGACAAAGGGGATTTTCCATGATAGAAAACTGTCCAGGGCCAAGATAACTGCTTGGTAGCATCTGAAGGAAGCAGAGAAAAGATAGGAGAAAGAATCTGCCAACGAGGAGTGCAGCTGAGCAGATGCCCTCACACCTTTTGTAGCACATTCCCCCCTCCCATCACCCCAAATGAAAYGTGGAAATGGTACCTTGGGGATAATAACACTTCCCTAGGACCAGCAAGAGGTGCTCACATGCTGTAATAATAGCTGCTGTGCAAGTGCTGCAGATGGAAAGTGGATATTGGCTCAATATTTGCAAAGTGGGAATAATAAGCCCGGCTCTTCCAGAAGACTGTTCAGCAAGTGTGGTGCAGGAGAGAACATCCACCAGCAGCCCTTCATTGTGTTCATCTGCAGGCACTGAGGAATTAAGTGTTCGGTGTCTYGCTGTGAGGAATAAGTGGAACAGACACGGGGAGATGTCTGACATATATTTGGAGGTGTATTTAATATTGTGGTGCTTCCGGATTCCACTGGCATGCTAGGGGTTCTTGGCTTCAAACCAATGTTTGCATCAGTACCATGTGTCTCTGGAACAGCAGTGCTTACTTTAGAGCTGGCTATGAAAATAGTTTCCATTATAACCCCTTGTTYTCACATGCTTCTTTTATTTTATTTTGAAAATCCTCTTTTGAGTCAAAAATTTCCATCTGTATCTTTGCCAAAAGGTGAAGTTTTTCCCCCCTTCTTTTTCTTCAGTTTGGAGAGAGAATCTTTCAGATGTTTTTGAGTCATGGGAGAGTGGAAAAAATGCATTTTCCCAGTAGGATAAAAAAAGTCCACATTTTCRCAGTAGTAGAAACATACGGTGAAAGGAAACTGAAGGCTGAAACTTGMATTTTGGTCCAGATATTTCTGTAGTAAACCAGCTTTGTAGGGAAGGACTTTGATTTGCCAAAGGCAGAGATGATTCTGATTTTTGGCAGTTAATCAGGCATGGGTCCAGGTTTGCTGGCAATCAGGATATTGTTCAAGGTAGTACCTTTACAGCTGGCCATTTAAAAAGAAAAGAGCCAATCCCCAGTGGTCTTCTGTCCTTCAGAGCTAATTATAGTTCAGCAATACATTKGAATTCATTCTAAAATCTAATTGAATGGAGAGGAGCTGGAAGAACACTGCCAAACATTTTCAAAACATTTTCTCAATTCTCATTTAGGTCAGCAAGAGCAAATGGATGTTGTTGAAGCCATGGGCAGGCTGATGCACTTCAAAAGGGCCAAAGTGCACCACAAGGCATGCACACACAACTGGCTTGAGCAAATGATAAACTTCATTCAGTATGCCTGCCAAATTTTTTGTTGGATATCTTCTCCCCTTCACATAGACCAGAAAACATCAGAGCAAAACTCTGCTGTGCTATGTGTAGTTACACTGAATTGGTTAATAAGCAGAAAAGAAAAATGGAAAGGGGA
>CADDXX010000156.1:55542-98404 GCA_902810485.1 Alauda arvensis
ATGTGCCCTCGGGAGCAGCCGCGGCGGGGGCCGCGCGTCCCGCGGGCGGCGTGAGCGCCTCCCGGCCGAGCCATGGGCCAGACCTCGGTCTCCACGCTGCCCGAGCCGGCCGGCGGTGAGTACCGGGGGCGGGACGGGGCGGGGGCTGCCGCCGGGGGTCTCTGGCGGCGGCGGGGCAGCCGCGGTGCCCGGGAGCGGTGTCAGCAGTGCCGGGGCCGCCGCCGCTGCCCCGGTCCTTGGGAGCGCCGCGGAACGGGACGGGCGGCCGCTCTCGGCGCTGAACCGCCCGGGGCGGCCGTCCCCGGGGGGCCAGAGGCTCCGCCGTGCCTCCCACCTCCTCCGGGGCTCGGGGCTCCTTCTCTGCCCGTTATTAAATAAATAAGTACGAAGGCTTCCCCTTCGTAAGGAAAGAGAAGGAGCTCTGGCACCTCGCCCAGGAGCGCGGCTAAGTAACCCGCCCAGCTGGTTGCTTTTAGCTCCAGGACATTTTATGTGTAAGCAGACTGTTGAAAATAAATAAATAGCGTGTGAGTAGAACTGTTTCGGATTCTCCTTCCCCACTGCCCCCCCACCTCCCCGTTTGCAACTTTTTGAACATAGTACGAGCTTCTTGGAAATGTTGTTTGGAGACATGTTAGGATAACCCGGTGTGTTTTAGTTACTGAAAAACAGAGTGGGTCTCTTCCCACAATAATAGGATGTAGAATCTAAATTAACGTCAGCGAGGTTTGAAGTTTCCTGCGAAATTCCTGCATGCCTGTATTTCCTCAACGCCTGTTTCCTTTACATTCACTAAAAAAAAAAAAAAAACCAAACCCAAAACAACAACAAAATCCTGTTGTGAATTTCAATGCTGAAGGCTGAATTTAATCCTTAATTTGCTTATTGCTGTTAATGTGGGAATGTTCTGTCAATGGGAGACAGTGCAACAAACTTTCTCTTTTCCCCTTTTATTTTTCCTTCATGGCTGTTTCAGATTATAGTTTCAGTATTAACACATAATTTTCAGACAAACTRTTAARTTCCTAGTCACACCATCCCAGTCARAATCTTGGATGATTTTCTCACCTGTCAAACGTTGCATGAAAGAGACATTGGACCATTTCCAAGGAATGTTACCATCCTGATGAAGGTTTCAGCCAGTGTGTTAGGATTGTTTCAAGGTAGTCATCGGGAAGCAGATGTAAGGAAACAGATGGACTGGTTCAAAATTTTTGTTAAACTTCCTGTACAAAAAAAGTGACCGAACTCTTAAGTGCAAAAGTCTATTGTGAGAGTATTTTGCCTTGGGAGGGGGCCCATACCTTGACTAAGGATAACTGTGGTGCCTATGTTTGCTTGGCTGATGATAATGGACAATAATTGGGCTGAATTTTTAGCTTTACCTCAAAGAAAAAAAGTCACCATTGAATTCTTTCCTGATCGAAACCAAAATTTTCGATCAGGAACAATAAGAGACAGGTATCTGAAGATGTAAGTTAAGATGATGCTGCCTCAATATTGCCGAGTAAATTTTAGTTATCTTCATTTTAAGAGCACTTAAAATGCACTTAAAATGTTTGTGATGAAACAGTGGGAACGCCTCTGGGAGGTTTCGTGGAAGAGTAATCCCCCTGCATTTTCATCACTCTTCAAATTGTTGGGAGGGTACATCCTCAGCAAGAAACCATAAGGGCAAGTGGGTTTCTGGGTGACATGGATTCTTGGGGGTGCACTCATTTGTTTTCTGTAGTCTGTTTTACTGACATGGTCCGGACATTTAATCAGTTGTGAAGTTTGGGAGGCCCTGTCTGTCTGTGATCAGGGCAGGAGAATGACTTCTACTGGTTCCTGTTCCATGGGTTGCCCTTTAGGCAAGCAGGCCTAAAACCTCCGTTGATTTTGGCGTGCCAGGCAGCGCCAAGCCATTTAAGTCTTTGACAGCTGCTAGAGATTAGAGTTGAAGGAGATATCTGTCTTGCACACGCAGGGGCTACAAATCTGTTTTAGTGCTACGGAATCAATAGTGCATTCAGATCCCCAGTGAGCCACACAAAAGCAGCTGTGAGGAGTTGCTTGCCTACTCACTCCCTTTTCCCCCAGCCATGCCAGCCTGGAGGGCTCAGACGCTGCCCTCTTAGCCCTGCTGAGTCCCTGCAGGGCTCAGAGGGGCTGTTGTCTTTGTGCAGGGGAGGGCACCATTAGTAAATCACCGTGGGGTATTCAGGTAGACTGGTAAAGTGAATGTGGTTTGATGTAGCAAACCAAAGTAAAMTATTTTTCCTGAAAGTCACAGAGTGACTTAGAAGAGATAAAATATATACATAATGCAATACTCAGCCAGTGTCCTGAAGGGTTGGRTTTCTAAGAGTTCCTTTAAATTGAACTCTTTCACGCTCGGAAATGTAAATATATATTGAAGTACTTAGATCAAGGTCCTAGTGTCACTTTCCCATTGGAATAAGGGCAGGACTGAGGCCTAATTATAAAATTCAGAAGTCCTTGACTGGGCAGATGTAGACATATCAGATGGRTTAGCATGCCTATAAAGAGAGGAAGAATTTCAGATTTTCATMCTCCATTGGAACTTTCTTCAGCAATACCATCATGGTAGAGTTTGCCATCAGCTGCATGTGAGTGGGTGTTGAAGTGTTTTGGACAGGAGGATCTGGGCTTTAACCATCTCTCATAACCATGAGTGGTAGATGGGCAGCAAAGCAGGTCTTGTATTGCCTGGTCAGCGTCTGTGGGCAACTTTTGCTGCTTCTCCTAGGTTACAGCTTTCCAGTCATTTAGATAGTTTTTTTAAGCTTGTTTGTTATTTGCCATGGTTAGAAAATGTGAGCAAACAYCTATCACAACAGGAGCTTGGATAGATGGTGTAGACAGTATAGATATGTAGATAAGGAAGGGCACATACTGTCCTTGTTCATTTCCTTCCTCTTCTCTGATTTTCCCACGCCTGGCAGGACTTGATTAACATGCTCTCTGCCCAYTTACTGGCTGGAGTTGAGTGCTTTTGGGGGTTATCAGCCATTGTGTGCAAAAGCTATCAGTTCTACTTTCTGATCTACGGCTTATCAAAAGGCAGCAGAGCTGKGCACTTTTTYCAGTTTGTTTGGGGKTTTTTTTGTTYGTTTGKTTGGGTTTTGTCTTTTGGGTTTGTTCTTTGGTAGTTCAGTGCCAGCCATAGCACAGAGAAACATGCACCAGAGACATGATCAGCATGTTGGGAAGGTAGCATTTCAAAGCAGAACTAGTTTGGTGGCAGAAGATTTTTGTTGTTTCTTGAGCACTGATACCTTGTCAAGAATGAAATTTCCAGTAAAAACAGACTTTGTTAGTGTTCCTAGGAATAGGTCAGGCAGCTCAGCATGGAGTGTGGAGCACAAGCAGAGGGTAAGGGAAGGTCCTGGGAAACTCTTGCCCCACTGGTCAGGGTGCTCAATGGGGCCAGCTGAAGATGGGGGTCAGACCCCTGTGCTCACCTCTTGTGCCARGGATGTGATCTGTAGGCTTGCTGCTGGGGTGGGGGGAGTTTCTCTCCTCGCATACATTCTGCAGAAACAGAGCACAAACTGTCTGGCTTGCATTTCTTCCTTCTACAGACACACAGTTTTTTTCAAGGGCATGAAAATGAACTTCAACAGCACAGGAAAACCATTTCCCACCCAGCTCCCCCCATGAGATGAAAGCAGTCMCTGGTAGGATCTTGTTGTTTGTTGACCTTGGCACTCGGTGAAATGATTCTCATAGGTCAGAAGTGAACATGTTTCTCAGACTGCTGCTTTTCATCTCTCTTGGCTTTATGGGATTTCCTGCTCATGGATGAGGAAACAGCAGCTTCACCTGTGTCTGTGCAGAGGAATTGTAATTGCCTTAACTGGGCAAGCTTGTCATAATCCTGAAATGAAATGGAAAAATAATAATGGCTTCAGCACTTCTAGGTGTTGGTAAACAAACAAAACGGTTATCCATGGAGGATTTCCAAGACTTGTCTAGTAAAAGAAGTTATTCCAGTAGTGCTCTGCATTGGTAGCTACTTGTGAGCCTTATTGAGGGCACTGTTGGGGAGCAAGCCTTCCTGTTCCTGAGGAGCTGGACATGGAGATGCTGAGCCACAGACCTGAATTATCATCCTGACTCAGTCCAGTAAGACTCTGAAGGTGCAGAAAAGCCCTCAGAGTAATAATTCTTAAAGAGTTTAAAAGGAAATTGATTTTTCTCCTCTGGTTGTTTTTCCTTTCTAAAATGGAAGAACTTTGAAACTCCTTGCCCTTTACAGAAAGGCATTTCAAAGCACTTACAGGTGCAGTGAACTACTCCCAACACACCTGTCAGCTGGTCATTGCAGGTTTTGCTGCACTTGAAAGAGTGGAAAGCAGAGATATTGAGATGAAATGGTAACTTCCATTTGATGTGAAGCTCCAAATGACTTGTCCACAGCCACAAAGGACATTCTTGGCAGAGAACCTCATCTTCCTTATTTTTTTCCTGAGATTTAAATTGGTTGGGGACTTTGAGGCTGAACCCTCATAAGACTGTATTGGGAATCCTGTTCATTTTTCCCTGCTTTTTTATGCTTTTGTAAGTTATGCAAAAGTTTTGAGTACGATGTAAAGGTGTACTGTTTTCCTTTGCTGTTAAATTTCTATCCAAAGCTTTTCAGTTTTTGGGGAAACTCTTTCTTCACCCTACCAGTGTTGTCAGATGGGACTACAGTTGTGACAGCTCTAGAATTTGGGTTAATTAAGTATGTAATCTGCCTTAGGCTTCAGGCTGATTGAGTGGATATTTTGGATGCCTAGTCAACGGTATAAAAACCCCATGTTTTCAGACAGAATGGGTAGCCATGAAGTTGTCTCCTTCTAATGGGAACTGCGAGAGCTCTTTTAAAAAGTTGGTGCTTGGGTTTCTTGAGCTGAAATAGGAAAATCAGTGGCAACTGCTGGAAGCATAGGTTTCATCGTGTGCTCCCAACCACCARGATTCTGATGTGTGCTGTTGGCGAGGGTCTGAATCTGAGCGTGTGGAATGAATCCCTATTTATGGAGAAAAAATTGTGCACCCTTCTAAGTGTAGCATGTTTATGGAATATAAAGCGTCCGTGGTGCCTCATGCTCTGTGACCCGCCGGGGCAGAGCCGTGCCCCCGCAGCTCCTCACTGCAGCAATTCCTCACTGCAGCAATTCCTCACTGCAGCAATTCCTCACTGCAGAGGAGGCTGCAACCCGAGCCTGCAGCCCGGGCCATGGCCCAGAGCACGGGTCTCGTAAGGACACGGGGCACCAGCCACCCCACATGGACCACGTGTGTGTGGAAACAAAGGTGGGGTGCTCAACAGGTTGGTGTCTCACCTCTTCCCCCTCTGAGGCTGCTCCGCGGATGACCAGAATTTCTCCTCGTTTGGCTGCCAGGGTAGGTGACCTTTCATGTCAGGCCTGCTGGCTGAGATATCTCCATGTGCTGGTGTTTGGTGGCCGCTAATCACCTGTTTGCAGCGTTAATCATCAGCTTCCTCATCTGCCATGAGRAGAACTGGAGCTCCCGGGCAGSGGCAGAGCCCTGCTGGCTGCCTGTGCTTGTGTGGGGGTTGTCTTCTCAGATGGCCACCCTGATACTTCCCCCCAGATGAAAAGCTCCTGGAGGATCTTGTTTCCTGCTGAGCCCCCTGTGCTAAGCCCCAGTGACAACTGATCCCATGCCACTGGATCCCAGCCACCCTTTGGATCAGTTGTCCTTCCTTCCTAGATCCTCTTCCTTGGCTTTCTTACTGCTCCTGGGTAATATGGCCTCGTCCTTGAGTGGTGTTTTCTGTTACGGATTTCAAAATGCTTTCCAGTCCTTTTTACTTCGTTCCTTGGGAAAACTTATCACAAGGAGGCAGGACAGCAGCTAAGATGGCCAGGAGGAAACCAAGGAGCTCTCAAATCCTCATCAGTGTTTGCACCAAATCACAGCCCAGCCTACTAAAAAAACAGAAAAGAGTTACACATTTGTATCTTTCTTTATTTGTTTTTCCTTGAAGTTGCCCTTTATTCATTTTGGACACTGATGCTTTTTGAGATTTAAAAAAATGTAACATTGCAGAAAAACACTTTTGAATCAAAGCAGGTATGAATTTGTTTTTCWCTGAATTAATTGTTTTAAAGCACAGTGCTGAGTGCTCTTAATGTCCTGAGTCAGTCACTGATGGATTTTTTAAAATACTTCAGCAAACAGTCTGCTCCCAGAACTTATTTCTACCCATTGTATTAAAATTGTAACAGTGGCTACAAAAATATTTCTGATATGCAGAAATACCCCAACTAGCTGCCATTCAGCCCCATATGGGGACTGAAGTAATTTCTGAACTGTCCATGCCTTCTCTAGCTGGCACAAGGCAGATTCCTGATCCTGTTCTTTTTCTGATGTGACAGGATTGACTTTTGAGTAGGGCCAGTGCTAGACATAGGACTAAAGAAAGGAGATRGTTAGGTGGTGATGATAAAATTACTCTAATAACAGGCAGCAGTAGCTCTGGTCCGTTTTTGCCCCCAGCAGATCCCGGAGAGTGAGGCTGGCTGTTGGTGCCCCTCCTGAGCAAGAAGAAACTGTGACTACAAACCATGGGCAGGGAAAGTAGGCAGATAAGGAGGGATGGTTTTTGTTRGTTTTTTCATGCCCTAAAGCAAAATCAAAGAGTGACACCGAGTAGTTTATATTCCCCTTCCCCTGCACATGAACTCTACAAGCCCTACACTGCCAAKTGTATTTTAGGGCAAATGTAAAATTGCGGTGGGGTCTGAAGTGTGCTGTTTCCTGTAGTGTCTTATGAAATGGTTCAGTAGGAACTAGGTAGGAAGATCACCATGGATATCCAGGTGATGCAAGGTGTGAAGATGGACTGTTTTTTCTTCTCACTGTGTTTGGCCAGAATCACACCAGTAACTGGGCTGGTGTCCTCTCTTCTGGGTTTGGAGGTTTTTTTCTGGGTTTAAATATTACAATATGTGAATCAATTTAATCTTGCCTTTTTCTAGTYCACACAGTGGTTTGGACTAGCAATCAGCAGAGACCATGAAATCACCTGTGTTAATCATATGGGAGCTCATTATTAGGAAATTTGATTTAAGACTTGAGTTTCTTGCAAGGCTTGATACAAGGTCGCTGAGAAGGAGCAGGAATTTCTTCGGTCCCTGACTTGGTTTATAGACACTCAGGAATAAAGTCTCTGTCGAGAGGGAAAGTTTCATTTACCCTTTTGTTCTCTTGCTGCTTTGTACAACTGTGATAATCAGTGTAAGTGGGAAAAAGCTAAGGAGGAATGAGGATCTATGGCTGCTCCATCATTGTATGGAAGTATAGGATACGCTGTCAGGTTGCATGTAAGTAGAATGAGAATGACAGATCATCAAGAGGGTTAATACCAAATCTGTGTCAATCATACCTTTGTGAAAATGAAGTTTTATATGAAAAGATAAGGGCTGTGTTGCCTTTTTCTTCTCTTATTCCTGCATTGGTTTCATATGAATTAGAATGAYGTTCTGCCTAGCAGAGTTAGGCTGTGATTCAGCTGTCCTAACATTTGAAACTGTATGAGCTAAACCCGTTCTGTTCCCAAAGACCAACCTGCATTCCTCACCCCTGAGAACGGGTTTTTTTAATTAGTGTTTTAGGATGTCTTCACATCTGCCCAAACTGTCAGCAAATCCTCATCAGGTACATGCACCATAGTCTTTTCAGTGTTATTTAATCCTTTTTGTATTTTCTGAATCTGAACATCTTAATGTGTTGCCCAGTAAAATCCCAGGAATGGTGCAGAGGCCTTAGATGCTGGCTGGGCTTTAAAGCTGGGCTGTTGCATGATCTATGCAAACAGGTCATGTAGGTTATGATCTAGAAATAGTTCACAAAAATTACAGACAATCTCTAATATTTATTGATTTTAGCTAATTTAGTGGTTTKCACAATTAGAATAACTGTGATATATGATGAAACATGATGTTTTCACTGCTGTCACAATTTACACTTTCACCTTAAAACATTGCTGACAAGACTTAGAGACACACAGGGACTCTTTTTCAAGCTTTAGAGCTTTTCTTTATTGCTGGAAGCTTCAGCTCAGGAAATGACTTCTTGACTGGGGATTTGCCACCCCTGGTTTTTTTTCTGGGGTTTGCAACGTTTTTAAGGCACACTTAAATGATTGTTGTTTCACTTGACCCATTCTGCTGATGAGGAAGACAGGGCTGGCTCTTCRTGCCTTCTGCCTGCATGGCTGTAGAGCAAGTGCAGGTAGCAGAAGGAAAGTGATTTGGATCCCAACTTCTGCTTRGTAGTCAGATCAACTAAGTAAAATAKCMTTTGTCATGAAATTTGGTCTGAATRCCCAGGAGACCTCATGRGAGGGCAGCCTGTCAGGGAAGAGGGTGGTGTGTTGAAGAAACAAACTACCACAATGGGAGCCTGGAAGCCAGAATGTGGAAGGGTCCCTGCCTGTGGCAGAGGGGGTTTGAATAATAAACCCCCTCCAAGRTCCCTTCTGACCCCAAACATTCTGTGATTGTCAGAGCCAGGCTTTGCATTCAGCTCAGCCTGCTGCAGTGGGGTGCACCAGTGATCCTCCCTCTCAAACCAGGAGCTGGGAAGCCAGCGCCATGTGCCAGCATCCAYGCCTGCATCCTCAGCAGACTGCAGCCTCTGCTGGCATATCCCAGTGTAAGTATTGTTGAGTGGATGTCTGGAGCAATAGGAGTTCATGGAAGAGCCCCAGCTGCAGTTCCTGTAGGGAGTGAATTGCCCAGGATACATGTTCCTAGCCAGTGTTTGCCCCCAAGGCCATAGAAAGCCTTAGTGTGTCTTGTACATCTCTCACCTGTACTGCTGAAGGAATTTTAGTGCATCTAACAATGATGAATTTCAATCAGCAACAGCTTCCTGAGTTAAAAACACAGCGTGATGTGAGTAGTAARCAAGGATCCAGTTTGTGACTCTTCTCCCTATTACTCTCCTTGCTTAAGAGCCCCAGAGATCAACTTACCTGAAGCATTTATGTCATAACAAACAATATAAAGTCACYCAGGCTGAAAGCTAATCTCTCGGGGTTTTTTTTTCCCTCCCTTTTTCCCCCCCACCCATGATCCTGGATGAATCAACAAAGAAATGACACTTTCATTGCATGCTTATGGAAGAGATTTAGTGGGATACCATCAAATAATTTGAGTCACGTTACAACTTAAAGTCCCTCTATGCTGGTGGGAAATGATTTCTAGATATTAGCTGTCTTTATGAGGAGGAAAAAACCGAAACAGTTCATTGCCAAGAAATTAGATGTGTTTAAATTATGCATTTATAATGTGTTATATTTTATTTCATTGTTAATAATTCAGAACTGGCTGTGCATTTCCTTCCCTGTAAATTCATTCAATGTGTCTGAAGATTACTGGCTTGTTTCTTGGAGTTTTATAGATTTATTGCATTTCTGAGGGGAAGGAAGTGTTGGTTTTGGCACAGATGCTAAGAATATTCTTGTTCTGAAAATGTGAAGCAGTGTTCTAGTGCACTGAAAATCTGGCCTCTTTTATGTTGATACAGAGGAGGGTGTAGTGGTTTTCCTGCCTTACACATTTTACCACCATGCATGACTCTCCTACTCTCATTAATTGCTCAAGTGATTGATAAAAAAGGAGAATATTGGTATTGATAATTAGTGCTAAAAATCCATACGAGGTTTAAAACAATTGCAGTAATTGCAGGGTAGTTCCTGTGCTTAAATTCTTGAAGGAATGTTTTGGAAGGCTGGTCTGACTCTTATGAGAGGACACTAGATTTGATTTCTTGGAAGAACAATRCTGTTGCTTATTCTTGCTTGAATATTGCTGCTTTTGACACATAGGAATAGGATATGGAAGAAATAAATGAGACATAGAGACCCTGTCTGTGCAAGGGAATGAACACTAAAGCAAACAGCTAAGACYGGATAAAGCCAGTTTCTTGAGAGCTGGACAAAGACCAAGCAGAAMTAGTATATACTTTAGTTGGAGGAGAAAGTAATAAGACAATAGCAAAACATGAGCCAGCAAGAAAGAGATATTAACTACAAAGTGTTGCAGAAATTACCTGGCTGTCACTCTGCTTGAAAAGCCTTTTGTTGGGCAGCACTGTCTTGTAACTGTGTCATGTTACAGAGAGAACATGATTCTGAAAAGAGGAAGAAAGTTTGTCTTGGAAAAGCCTAGGGGAATTCTCAGAAACCTGAAACTGAAAAAACARGAATCTTGGACACTTACAGCAACACCTCTCTCTTAACTCTCCCCTGCACTTCTCCTCCTGCTGATTTAATTTTCCCATTGCTACYGGAGGCAAGGGAGAAGAGGAGGAGAGCATGTTTTAGCCAGATCCAGCAAGATGAACAGTGTGTTTCTGAAACGTTTAAAGCACCTGGAAACAGTAGCTTAGTTTGAAGTGCATAATAAAAAATGTGTTGAAGGAAAAAAGGTAATTAATATCACTATTGGATCTCTAGGATGACATATTTTTGAAGGAGAAAAAGAGTGTATCTTTCTAGCAGACATCCACAAATGATGAAAAAACCTTGAGAATACAGGTTTAGGCCACTAGAAAGTATACAAAAGCTAAGCATTATTTTCAGTTTTAAACCATTAACAAAAGCTTGGGGCTTTGCAGGTTTCTCTAGGTAGTAGGTGAAGCTGGACACAAAATTTGATGTATATCATTGCACTCTGTATCTATTGCATAGACCAGTTTTTAGTTTGGCTGCAGCTCAGCACTGTTAAGGTACAAGCCTTTCCCAGCTGCTTCAGTGCAAAATCAGCAAGATCTGATAGCATGTAAGAAAAAAGGCCACAGATAAACACCTTGGCGTGATCTGGAAGGGAAGACCCATCTCTGAAGTCTTCCATGAGTATTCATCAGTGCTAAAGATGGGTGTTGTGTGATAATTAAATATTGCTTTCCCCCTCCTTGCTACAGATGGGGCATGTCAGACCTGAAAGTCATAGACCATGGACATAAGTGAGCACAAATTATTGAAGTCATGCCATTGGTCTTTGTGGTTTTAGCTTTCCACCAGCTGTCCTTAGGGATCTGTTTGTAGAGAAAACAYCTCTGTCTCTCTCTCTTTCTGTAGCTTATCCTTCATTGCATTCAGGGTTTCCTCAACCAAAGAAGAGAAACATAGCAGGAAACATCACCAGAAGGTGAGATGAACCAAAAAACCAAAATAGCATTGCTCTATAAAATCCTTTGTGAGGTGAGTTCACTGTGATGAAGGAATGAGCTGAAGACAGCCAGTGAATTATCCCACTGCTGTGATTAATTTTTTCTTTAGCTTTTGCAGGGGAGCAGGCTCCTCAGCCCCTGCTTGCCTGTGGTTTAGCAGATAACAATTAACCCTGACAGGCCCTGGATGGGCATGCTRCTGGTTAGCATATTTGGCAACCTGTTTTTTTTCCCTTTTCAGCCTGTATATAGCAGCAGGGCAGGACTGAGACCAGTGTCCTTATGTCAGCAGGGAGGTGTCTGGTGGCAAAACAAGTTTTTCTTAACCCGCTAAGAATTGATACATCCTCTGTATATATGAGTCCAGAGGTTTCTTTCTTTCAGTTTAGATTTTTTTCTTGTCTGTACAGTGAATTCCACAGAAGACTGAGTGGAGAGAAAAAGAAGAACAGATGCAGAGCTGCTAATTAAATTAGCCATTTCCTAAAAGCAAATAGCAGGCACTTCAATCTCATTTAAAAAATAYCAGTATGGAGCCCATTCTTTCTGGTTTGAGTGATTGCTTACATGTCCAGATGTCAGTGCAGGGAAAACTTGCAAGTGTAGAGAGGTTTATTTTGTCTTACTGTGTATATTTCCTTATAATTCARTCTTTGCACTTACCATTTTTTGTGCCTTTTYARAATTTATTTTTTAATATGTGAAGTGGTTGCARAAGTTTTGAGACATAAAATGTCCTTGTGGGGTGAAAAAAAAAGACTGTGTTTGAGGTGAGAGAGAAGGGAGACAAAGTGGGATAATGCTGAGATGGTGCAAGAGATGACGCTTCAAGGAGATGAGTAGTAAAGTAAGAAATCTTTTATGAGGAATTCCAGTAGACCTCTTTAGTCTGGCATCTTACTGCAAAGTTAGGTGAGAAAGGCAACCATTGTTTATTGTTGGTATCATATTGGTGGCTCTTTTTCTGACACACTGGCAGGAGCATTTTTCTTCTAACTCAGGAATTATGAGTGAAGTCCCACTGAGTAATGCACGTATGTGTGGAGTCATATATCCTCACTGAAGTTTTTAGCATCAGACTAGAATTGATGTTATCTATGTCCATAGCACAATTTTCAAGACAGCTGACAGGTTTTCAAAACGTTGTCGTGCCCCTTAAAATAGAGAAGCTTGAAGTCTGGTAGTAGCAATTGTTTGCAGTTGTAGGAAGGGTACAATGRGAGAAGGTGAGAGATAGAGCAATGCTCCCCAGTAGTAGAATAAGACAGGTTTAGGACATGTGGTAGGTTAAGAGTCCCTTCAATAGCAGGGATTTGCTCTGGGCCTCCCCAGTTCTGAGTAGGTGCCATGAGAAGTAAATTGGATACTTCTGTGTTGTGGATACAGCCCTGAATTTCCTCCACTGTTTCTGTATTTGCCTGAAAAAAGAGCCTCTTGAATGAAAATGCATGTCAGTGAAAWTAGTGATGAGAATTTTTCCTTGCACAAAAACCTTCAAAATGTTTTTTAGTTACAGTCCTTGCAGTATTTTCATCAATTACTCACTTGTTCCTACCAGCACAGTTTAGTACTTCTAAAAAGAACATCCAGATACATCTCAGACAAGTACTATGACTTCATATAAAATTAAGATTACATTCTTTTCAACAGCTTGACCAAAGCACACCAAGGGCACTATTTTAGCACATTTAGCCCTGGCTTTACACTTTGGCTTGTTTTAGTTGTAAAATTGGTGGGTTTATTAAAATACTATCTGGAGTATTATCTGGAGTCAAAGGTCCTTTCTGAAAGCCAGCATGCAGGGCCATGGATTCCAGAGTATTCAGTAATGAGGCACTTCCCTCTGCGTGAATAACAAGAGTCACTTCACATTTTGTGTTTGTGTTTTTCCGTGCTCAGTTGCCTCCCTGGGGAGCAGGTGCTGAGCTGGGAGTGCTGCCACTGCTGGGGAAGGGAGCTGTGCATCCCCCTGAGCTCCACACTCCAGCCAGGGGGCATTCCCAGCCTGTATGCTGGCCCTTTTACTGCATAAAATGTGCAGTATTAGTGATAAACYATGGTATTCCTAGCACACAAGAAAAGAGGCAAATACAGTCTTTAGTCTTGCTCTGAGTGTGAGGAAAATGTGTGTGCTGTAGTAATCCTTCCTTTATTCTTTTCCTTGTTATTCATTACTTTTTTCTTCTTAACTTTTCTCAAAGCTAAACTTCCCACAAAATTCAATTATAGTCTAAAAGTCTGTGTTGGCATGAAAGATAATTAAAAGTCCACTCAAACCTTTGATTCCCACATTGTTTAAAAGACAGAAGTTTAAAGTTAGCAGAGAGGCTGACTGAAGTGGGAAGGCAGTGTTGGTGATGGGGCAGTTTGGATCAGAAGCTGTGAGGACGCATCTGAAGGTTTTTCATCCTYCTCAGAGCAGGTGTTACCTGAAACAGGATCCTGTTTTCCCTGGTACCTTGGCACCAGGTGCCCACCCTCTGTGGACCCTTTCCTTTAACTGGTTGCTCCAGCACTGCTCAGCTGATTTGGTGAGGGCTGATTTACACTGATTTACACCGGCTGGATGCTTGGCCAGSCTGCTYCTCCTTGTGCTGACATCTGTCCAAAAACTAAAGGCAGCCTTTCAAATGCAAGGCTGCAAACAGCCCTGTTGTATGGGCCATGTACATGTTCACAAATATGAAACCAAAGTGTTCTGGTTCAAGGGAAAATACTTACGGAACTGGTTTTCAGTGGCCACTATTCATAAATGTGTTTGTCAAAAAGTTTCTGAGTGGGATGCATCTTGCATTTCTGTACTTTTCAGTTTAGTATGTTGTTCATGATTCTATACAGGAATTAAGAAAATGTATATAAAAAGAGCCAGTTAACACTTGATTTAGTTTAATTCCATCCATTCTAGAGCAAGAAAATATTCAGTTAAGGTTAGTGGTGCTTTTCTAGCACTTTGTTTAAACCTGAGTCAGGCTGTGCTGCTGTGCTTACCTATATACCTTGCATTCTTCATTTGTATTGATATACAGAAAATTTCCTGCTAAATACAGAAACCTCCTGTTTTGCATATTGTGGCTTTTATATGTTTCATCACAATTCCAGGTTTTTTTCCTGATCTACCATAGCTCTTGTGAGCACAGTGTGTGAAAGACAATGCTTGCCCACAGCAAGGARTTGCGTGGTGTAGTGCACCAGTCCCTTTTTGGGTCTCTCCTGGCGTTAAAATTACCACTCCATCCCAAAGTTCAGCATCCAGCTAGGGTGAAAAGTGAGAACAGGATCTAAAAATGTTGAGTATGTGCGCCAAGTACTTGAATGTTAGCAAGAGTGGGAGGGAGGTTTAAGGGAAATTGTAAACCTTTTTCAAGGCAAGCAAAATGATTGAACTCTTTATCATTTCTTTTCATTTCCAAAATGTCACAGCTTCTTGCTAAGCTCAAAAAAGTTGCCATCATTTATTTGTAAGCTGCTTGAAGGTGCTCTTTTAAAGAATAATTATTAACCTTTCTATTTCAAAACCTGTTCTTRCACAAAGCATTTGTCACTGGAGGTGGAGTTACAAGGCAGGTTTTTTTTCAGTGTGGCATAGAATTTTTCAGGGGGTATTTTCTGAGGGAGGTAAATTGCCAAGTATTGCAGGAAGGCCCTCTGCTTCTTCAGTTGAGATGGGAGCTCAACAGGTTTCAAACCACGCATTAAAAGTAATGCTGGGGAATGCCTGTGAAGACATTGTGCCTTGCAGAGGGGCTCAGGGACTGGGTTTGACTCCTGCTTGCCATTCCAGGGCTCCAGCGTTCCCTCTSTGCCCACTGGGCATGGGGAAAAGATCATCCATCACCTATGGGATTTCTGCTTTCCTTTCCCTCCTTGGATCGCTGCAGTGATGTTATTTTGGGGGCTGCTGGGTGGGAAGAGCAGAGAGCCAAGCAAGCCCTGCCTGCCAGAATGGAGTGCTCACCTCTGGACAAGCCCTGGGAGGGAGACCCTGTGGAAGTACCACCAGTGGRAATGGTGATTGCCCGTTCCTTTGTGGGACACTTTGTCCATGTCTTCATTCAATGTTAAACAAGCAGATAAACAGCCCCTTCTCTCCCGTTTTGGGGGCATCAGCTGCTGGGTGAGCTGCAGAAAGCCCAGGATGAGAAATGGTYGGGTCAGGCAGAAATTGCAAGCAGGAATTTCTGAAGTATTCCTGTGGGCTTTCCGAAGAAGTGGCTCACTTTCCCAGGGACCGATGGAAACAGGCGAGTGCTCCGTCACGTAATGTTCCCTCTCTAGGAAAACACTTGGTAGCAGTTTAAAAAAGAAAGCTTTATAGAGCTTAAATAATGCCAGAGATTAATTTGGTGAAGGCTGATGCTGTCCATACTTTATTTGCAAGGATTTGGAATTTCCAGTGCTGCTTGGAGTTGCAAGCAGCAGGTCCAGGGCTTGCCAGTCATATTCATGTTTTTTGCACCACCTCTTTAATTTAATCAAGTACTTATTATGGCACTCTTAAGCACATGGCTAAATAGTAAAGCTTTTGTGCTCAATTCATCTGTATCAACAAGGTCATGGCACTTGTAATCATAAAACTAAAGAARCCTGGTAATTGCAAGAACAGCTTCTGTTTCACTCATTTTTTTTTAAAGTAATTCATGTCAGTGTTTTGTATTCTGGCTTGTAATTACTCAGGGGTCATGTAACCTGGTTTRCCTCTAAATAAATAAGGAATAATAAAAATGTTTTTTAATGAAAGCTACATATTTTAAAAGTTTAAAGACAGTCTTAAAGAAAATACAGAATACAGTGAAGCATGTCATTCCATACRGTTGGAGTGACCTCTGTCCACATTAATCTGGCTAAATTATTCTTGTTGTCTGTATTGGATTTTATAAATAAATCAATATCTTATTTGATTTACAATCAAGCCTGAATGCATCTTCATAGTAATTGGAAGACTTGAAATATTTCATTGGGCTATGATGACTGCTAACTCCTAATTCCACTCAGAAAAATGAAGGATTTTCCTGCACAGCAATGGACTGATGCATGCTGGAGTAACTTTGTGGGATCAGGTGCCCCTGACAGGCAAACAGGCATTTCCTCAGGTGCTCTTTGAAACTCTGTGTGCTGAAGCTAAATACTGAATGAATATTGTTAGGCCATGTGGTTGTATAGTGCTGGAATGCTCTGGTGGGGAGAAGATGGGGTCTGGTATTTTTTCTGTTGGTCCTTGCTTTCCAGCTCAAGGGATGCTCATCCAACTCCAGCTAAGGCAGTTCAGTTTAAACTGTCACATAAAAGTTGAAGTTGGCATTTTRTTTTAGCCTACAGACAGTGGAGATGTATTTTATGATTGCTTAAAATGCCAATGTCTGAATGAGAAAGCTAGAATGAGACATGCTGCTAACAGGCTCATAGGGGCTTGTGGGTAGCTAAAATTATTTTTAAAATATAACAGCTGAGCAGGTGTCAATAAAACCAGAAATCTGATGTTCAAGCAATTGTCATTAATTTTATACTTGGAGCTGAAACAAGAGTGGTCTTTCTGGTGTTTGTCCATACCACTCTTTAAACAAAGAGTTTCTGATCTGTGGCCAGCCCTCTTTAAGCACTGTGATAATGCAGTCATTCATTATTAACAGAGAGCAGAGCAGAAGTGGAGCCCTCAAATACATCAGGAACAAGCAAGTGGGGAAATGAAGGTATCAATTATATATATCTGCCATGTKGATGATGCTCTTACAGAGTAGTTGTTTTCCCCTAAGGGAAGAATCCATTGGGAGAGCAAAGCATATTCTCAGTGCCTTCTCTGTCAACAAGATGACATCTCCCCARTGACTGAAGCTTCAACAAGCCCCTTTCTTCAGCCCTTTTCCCTCCCAGGAGTACTTGATGCTCTGGTTAGTCCTGGCCTGGGGCCTGRATCTAAAAGGAGAGTGCTGCTGGCTCTCCCAGAGGGAAGTAATCCTGKTTTCCAGCCCTACCTCCTCAAGTGACAAGGTGTGCTGTGAACAGGCCAGGCTCCAGCCCAGCATCCCAGTGCAATGAGCTGAAGGGCAGCAGCTTTCTCAGTTGTCATTTGTTCCAACTGAAGTTTTTTTCTATTACCAGCATCTCCCCTCCATAAACACATGATTCCACGGGAAGACTGAAGTAAAAAAAAAAAAAGTATGTATGAATACAGCCTCAAACCTTCATGMAGATGGTACTACAATTCCACTGGGTTTTACTGTAGTGATTTACAGTGCCATCATCTTACTTGATGGGATTACTGTTTCTGGATTGTGTAGGAAAGGGACCATACTGGTTTTTAAAGTAAAACTGAATCCCATCACAGTTGCACAGACTTGTCCTTTGACATGAACATGCCCCTGAGTGTCTTGAGTTTAAGCTGGAAAAAGAAGGGCAGCTGGACTGAGAAAATATGCCAGTTTGTGCCTGATTTTCCCCACCTTGGCCCTAGTAAAGAACATGTTACAGGGAATGAAACAGCTGTTTGCTGTGTGGCTGGGGATGAAGAGAGTAGTGAAACATGATGCAGAATAAAAGTCAGCTGCAACTTGGCAACTCCCTTTTTCCTCATAGCAAAGAAGATTACTGAGACTGTATTAAGAATTATGGTATTATACATACAGAATGATATGAATGATTTTTACAGGCTGTGGTTTTAGAGTTGGCAAATTAGTATTTTGACTAAGAAGACTGTGTTTAATCATTAATAGGTTGTTCTGAGTGTTTCGGAGTTTTACTATTATTGTTTATTCTAGTTGGTATCTAGCAACAAAGACGAGCATTTTAAAGGCAGCTAAAAACTGAACTTAAAAATAAACACAGTTCTCTCTACAAAGACGGCAGGGCTAAAAGCCTGTACAAATATTTGCAACGACAGCAACAATCAGAAATTTGCTGCTTGGGTTTAAAAGTGTTCTTGACCTCCCTGGCAGGGTTCTGAGACCAGCAAGGTCACAGAAAGAGACTGTTTGCTTTGAGGTTGTCTTGCACACATTTGGACAAGTGCAATATGCTGTTTCCTGTACTAGAAAAAAAGGTGTTGTAGTGGTGCCAGCATAGAAGAAAATSTTGCTCTTTAAAGGCAGCACAATGAGCTCTGGGCTGCCCTGTCCCAGGACTTCAATTACTTGACTGATGAAATTGCTCCTAAGGTTTGGGGTATGTCAGTGTTTTGTTATTCGTAGATCAGGAACTCCTTGCCATAGTACTTAGGGGTGGGGAAGCATTGGGATGGGAGCCCACAAAACCAAACCTGCTTTCATGTATATAAACATGTTAATTGTGAAAGATTTGGTTAAAGATAGTAATAATAAAAGAAAAACAAGTAATGTTCATACAAAATATGCCAATGTGTTTGGCAAGGGCACTGGACGGTCTGGAATGAGTTGGAGCGGGTTCCCCACCATTTTCATGCTGAAGAGGAAATCAGCTGATGATGTTGGCACTTCAGGTGGTCATTGCTTCAGCACTGGATGTGTTGAAGGCATCAGAGCACCTCTCACACCTCTGGGCAGTGAGCTCAGGTGATCACTTCTTGGCAGAAGGTTTCTCTCTCTTCACAGACTTCTCTCCACTCCTGCTCTGGTCCTGCCCCAGCTCAATGGTACACTCTCCAGCTCAGTAATAGGAGCTCACTCAGTTTCAGAAGCCCAGACAAAGGCTGTTTTTCTTTAGTCTCAGTGCAGTGGTAACGTGCAGCCTTACAAATGGTCACCATTGGAGAGGGATAGCAGCTGAGTCCTTTAGCCAGTGATGCAGAGAAAGTGAGTTAGCAGAATAATCTCCTAACATCCTACAGCATCTCCTTTGGGATGATGTACACCTCCAGAGAAGCCAGTCACCTGAGACCTGTGCCAGTCTCAAGCTGAGGAGAGGGAGAAGAGCTGTAAACAGCCCAGAGGAAATTTGGCCTTTTGCTTTTACTGTTTTGCTAGGTTTTTGACTCAGAGTGGACAGTGAGTAGCTATGGCTGAGGGTGTGGCATACCTACTGCCCCATCTTCCCTGTCAGTCAGCTGGCCCTGGGTATCCTTCTCTTGCCTCAGCAGGTGCTGCTGCTCAAACCAGCCATCCAGGGGCTCCTGGCCTGTTTGGGGCAGATGGAGAGTAAATTGCAGCTAGCTGGGGAGATGGAAACCAGAGCCAAAAGCTTCCCTGTGGTTCACCTCGCCCAGTTTTATCTCAGCATTGGTATAACACACCTATTAACTGCTGCAAAGGTGGTTGCTTTTAATGCCTCTTTATCACCACACAGAAGGGCCACAGGTGCTTTCAGTTTATTTTCACACTTCTAGCCAATATCTGCTGGGGAGATTTATCACTTGCCTGCAGCTAAAAAGATTCCTTGTAAATTTATTACAGTTATTTTTCTCGCCCATATTAAGGCTATGCCAAGAAAAGTCAGTAAAGAAGTATTTCCAGTTTTGCAGTTCTGGTTTTCAGATGTGATGTTTTAAAATGTTAATATAGAATTTAATAAGATGAGTACATGCGGCTTACTTTTAGGGGAAATTGCAAAATCATCCAAAAATATGTAAACAATAAACAAATATATACCACTGTACTCCAAGGAGATTTATCCCTTAATATTCAGACACAAGAAGCATTAATTTTCAATTAGCAGCTCAGTTGCTCAAAGTGGTTTGGTTGCTCTTTTATGTACACTGCTTTYAGTTGTTGTTTTTTCTGTCCTCCCACATCTGTTATTGTGCCTGGATTTTTTTTTTCCCCTGTTTTTGTGGAGGAGTTGCTTTGACCTTTGATATGATGTTTCATATATCTGGAAAATGTAACTGTCTGGAAACTTTCCATTTGCTGWTTTTTTTCTCAAGTATTGGGGTTGAGGAAAAAAGAATAAGCAGCCTGCATTAAACCTGTGATCCCTTTCCTTCTGGTTGGAGCCAGCTGTGTCCAGGGTGAGAGAGGAGGTAGCAAGAAGATTTTCAGCTAGATTGCTTTCAAACCTGTGTAACAGGATGGCTGAGCATTTGCTTGTTCCTTCTTCAGGAAGCTGGAAGTGTGGAAGTTAAACATTTTATTGAGGAAGAGGAGGAAGAATTCGTGTAGCTGTTCCAATAAAGACTGCGTGTTGCCAGAATGTAAATAATTAATTTACAAACACATGTTTGTGGGCATATTGCAAGCATAGGTCAGATCTTTATTTTTTTTAGACCTGAAGAGAATCCCTGATGTGTTTTGACATAAGAAACTGTTGAGAAGCGAGGTGGTGTGATGGTAGAGGTCTGACTGCAGTGCTCAATGTTGTAGAACACACCCAGCTCAGGTGCCAGTGTAGATGGAGCAGACAAGCTCTGAACCACAAGGTTCCTGCATGGGAAGTGTAATTTAGTGAGGCTGTGTAGTTCTGGCTGGCTGTGTTGCCTTGCCAAGGTATTTCTGGTGTATTGCTTCGTGTTTTTAGGTTTTTTTGGTTTTTTTTTGGTTGGTTGGTTTAGTTTGGTTTTGTTTTTGTTTTTTGTCTTGGTTTTGTTTTGTTTTCCTTCCTGTAGAATTGACCCCTTGGGAGTGAAAACTGTATTGTGAAGTGACACCGAAGCTGGATGTTACAAGTGTGTTATCTGCATTTGAGATGCACTAGCAAGAGATAATTTGTGCTAATGAGGACCTGTAACCTGACAAACCAAGCAACAGCACTTAGGTTGAGGTGGTTATTGTGACCAGGAAAAAAAAAAAGGCAGTGTTTTTTGCACTTTACCCCAGTGATGCAGCAAGCACAWGTCAAGCCCTAAAGTTAACCCTGTTTTATGTCCTGTTTCTTGTGTAATTWGCAGGAAGCCCAGATCAGGTCCCCTGCTTGCTTGCTGGGGATCGGTGTCTTGTAGGACTAAGGTGTTCTACCTAAGAGACAGATAGCTAAAAGAGCTTTTCCAGGCCTTCAGCCAGTTAATCCCAGGTGTGCAGCTAAGAAAGTGAGAACTGGAATAAATACATCATTGTTTGTAACTCTGGTCATATTCCTTCTCTGCACACTGCAGAAGRGAACAGCGTGGCTGAGCATCCCTCTGAGTCACACAGCTCTTTGAAACATGGAGCCCTGAGCATGTTATCACTTCCAGGGAAGCACAGGCTTCTCTCTTGTCCTTTGAAGTACCTATGTAGCACTACCTGTGCTTTTTGCAGACCTTAGGTAGGGGCTCATCACAGGCAGAACAGAATGTGGTCTTTTGAGCTGAATTTTCCACTCTTGCCGTGCTTGACTTTCTGCAGCAAGGTAACACTTTGCTGATGGAAGCAGTGGGAGTTGCAGGATTCGGACTTGAAGCCCTTTCTGGACTTTGGCACTGCTGATCCAAGCATGATTCCAACAACCCCAAAGGCATTTGTGTGTGTATCCTTGTARAAACCTGGAGGTATTCAGGCTGTCATCTCTGTCTCTGCTGTGGTTGTCCTAGGAGGATTCCCTCTGGCTCTTCCAGGGCAGCAGCCAGCATCCCTGTCAAGTAGCCACTCTCCAGCCTGTTGAGCTCATTGCCAGCGGGAGCTCCAATTAACATTTGGCAATATTGGCAGCTCCATATGGAAACTACCACTCTGCCGCCCACRTTTGAACTTCAGCTTTTTCCTTTCATTTAATTAAAACACAATCAAGTCAATTAGCTCATGACAGAGTTTCTCCAAAGTTAAACTCCAGATGCAAGGCARGCCAAAAGCCTGCAGATGCCAATTCATTGTGCTGCCTGGAGGTAGATTTTATCTCTCCCATTTACCAGTTTATACCATGGATTAGCTGTATTTTTTTCCCTTCCATGTAGATTGAAAAACCCAACAACAAAACAARACAAAAACACCCATAAAACAAAAATGTGAGATGAAAAAGAAAAATTCCATCTGGTTCGGGTCAGGAAAAATAATAATTTGAGCTATTTCTTGAAAATTACATTTATAGTGTCAGAATGACTTCTGATTTATAATAACTATGTCAAACCTTTTATCGTGCAGTGTCTTGAAGTTTGCCAGTAAGCTCAAGGAATAAGCAGCTTATACTCTATAGCAAGTTGATGACTTACTGCTAACAGGGGATAATAGGCAGCTGCAAAAATTTGTTCATTTTGCTGGCATAAAAACCACGATTTCCAACTCTGTGCCCTCTGGCAAGGTGGTACAGAAATTCATATTGTTGTCAGAAGAGGTTTTAAGATCTCAGTAAAATAAACCAAGGTGACTTTTGYAGCACATCCTTTCGAGGCAACAGGGTGCAGTGAGAGGAAGAGAAAAAAAAAATAACTGTACCAGCTAACTGGTAGTTAATAAGCTCAGAAATTGCATCCAAATCCACATGTAAAGCAACTCTKAACAGGGGCCAAGGCACCTTGTGCTGCATTTCTCCATTCATGGTTAGGCAATACCCTGAGTCACCTGATTCTGACAGGATGAAAATGTTTTCCTCACATGCTTTAAGAGTGATGTGGTGATACCATGGCAATACTGCAAGACAGCTATTGCTAGGGAAAGTTTTAGGCACCAGAGCTACCTTTGTGCCTTGATATCAGTGGGGCACTTGATTGGGTGCCTTTTTCCCCTCTTGGTTATGTTGTCCAGCAATAGGAGGACGGCTTTTCCTTCATCTTGCCACTCTTAACCTTGCTGTATGACAAGCATCCAGAGCAGAGCTGCAGTACAGGTGGGTGAGCCTTAGTTGATGTGGGTGAGAGAAGGGATTGCAGCATGGTGGGGAAAGAAGAAATCTTGGCATTCTGCTGTCACCATCTTGTACTTCACAGCCCTGATGTGAGAAAGAGTCCCTTAAATATATACCAGTACTCCAGCAGGATTGGATTAGATCCAATTATTCCAATATTATTAGTAAAGTGCTGGTGAGGGGAGTGCAAGGTTAGGTTCTTCTGCTGGCTTTTCATTTTCACTGCCAAGAGAAAAAATATGCAGAAGTAAAAAAATACAGAATATCTAATGTCATAAATTTAGTCCTCTTTCCTTTTGATCAYGAATGTCTTGAAGTCAAAGTTTTTAAAAAGTGGTCTTGCTGCATTCCAGATCACAARGCCTGGAACCAGCAGAAACACACTGTTTGCTTCACAGGAATTAGTATTGGACTTGCTTGAAATGATCTGGTGGGTCATTCTTTTGTTGCATTCTGCTCTTACAAAGTTAGTTTCATGTTCTTATCTGAAGAAAGTCTTAGCATGTGCCAGTGCTGACATCTTAGTTGCTCAGTGTTGAAGTGTACCATGCTCTGGGAAAACTGTGATGATTTCACATGCCTGCCTCAGCCACACAGCATCTCTGGAGATCCTTCACAGCAGTGAAGTGTTTCCTCAGCAGCTGCAGAGATCAGCACTGCCTATTGCAAGTAGCCTTCCTGGGATAGGACATGTTCAGGCACCTCAAAGCATTTGTAGGAAAGTCAGRGTCATCCACAGACTGATGTAATCTTCTCTGGCTACCCACAAGTTTGAGGAGAGACTGTCCTTTCTGCACATTTCATCTGATTGGCAGCCCATGTGGCTTTGTGGTGTTGGTGTGTCTGCTAGCCTTGTTGTTGGCCTTTTGAGGCAAGGTCTCATTGTGTGACGTCGATGTGCAGGACTCACATCCTCACTTATTGTCCTTCTTGTACACCTGGCTGATCCTGCAGCTGGAAAACCTTCACCCAGGGCAAAGGACTAGAAAATGTAAACTATGCAGGTATACTAGAGCCAGAAGTCCTAGTGTCAAACTTACTAATAATRTTTATTGAAGGCAATAAGTGACTCACTGGCTTTTGACAATGGTGTGAAGAAGGCAGGACTTCAAGACACTATATACACATAGAAAAGAGTACCACAAGTCAGAAGCTCCTCTAAACCTCAGAAAGCTATTTCTTTTCTCCCCAGTGAATATGTATAATGTTTATAATGATGAATAGAAGGGTAGGTAAGTTCTCTGAGGTGCAAAACACACCACTTTATTCTTAAGWAGTGTTCATCTGAAGCATCAGTCACCTGTGGAGCATTTCAAACAAGAGGAGCAATACATTTTGTAAAGCTCTTTCCGAAAATGCTCTGAAATGTCATTGTTGAAATTTTGTGGCTTGTTCTAAATAGTTTATTAATTGATAAAATGTGCTAGCTTGTGAATATATATGTATACACATAATATATGTGCTTTTGAATATAAATAAGKTCTTTTTTCTAGATATATTACTTTATCTTAGATTATTTCTAAACTTAGTTCTGTGATACCTGGTTATGCTTATTCCTTCTTTTCAAATGCATATTTCAAACGAGGGAATTCGTCCATGGATTAGTAAATTCCCAATTTTGAACACTTGTTGAACTCACTAGATAAATAAACTCCTTGCCTTTTATTGTTCACCTCTGTTTCAAAAAGTTTCCATCTTCCTGAATAGAATTACTGGCCATGAATGTCATGTATTTGAAGGAGACAGATTTCTGTAGCTAGGAACATCATTATTTTTGGAGTTACCAGTTTTCAGCAGAGGGGAGAACAGGGATTGATACAAATCTGTACTTCTCTGTGGGGAGCTACTGGAGCCCTAATCCTCCTCCATTTCTGCTGGTAGGCACAGGGTGAAAGAATCTATTTGAGGTTTTTGTGAAAGTGGTCTCCTGCAATAGGCTGTACTCCATGACTCAGGAGGATTTGAAAAGWTCAGCATTCTAGTGCTTATATGACCATGCTGTCTGTCACCAGGATGCAGGCTCTTCACACATGTAGCCCAGCCTTTCTGAGACACTGGAGTGAAAAGCATGGATTTTGTCCTGCTGCTTCAAGGGTGAGTAGCCTCTCACTCCACTGAGCTGGTATCTCRCTGTTTCTGCCAGTGAGATAATGCCTGGCTCCTGTCCCAGGACAAAACTCTACAGCCAACAGATCCTGGTCTCTTTTCTTCATTACTTCAGTTCTGAGTATTTGGATTTTCCAGCTGATTTCACAGAGAAACCCTGTGTTTCTGCATCCCTTAGCACCACGGGAATCTTGACTGGGAGGGACTCAGGTGGTYACTCAGGGCAGGACTGTTCCTGACAGTAGGTGAGGTCAGCCCCTGAAGGAGCTTTGGAGGTTTTCCTGGCTGAGCCTTTAAATCCTCCCAGGACCTGKTCCAGTGCTGCTCTATCCAACTCCTTGTGCTGTTTTCCTTACCTGGCTTTTCCTGGCAGCAAACTGTGGCACTCATCTCTTCTTACGTCAGGTGGAATTGCCAAGATAAATTTTGTTCTCTTATCTTTGTACATACCCTCCAAATAACTGTAATTCTCCCTTAGATCCAGTTTCCAGCAGAGGCTTCTGTATTCCACAGGTGGCTGCACTCCATAGGCAATGTCTGTAAGCCCAGACTAAAGTGCAATCCCTAATTTCAGGCAGGGCACCCCTGCAGGGCTCCTTGTGATGCCCTGTGCCTCTCTGCAGAGCTGCTCACTGCCTTTGGTGATCTTCTCATCCCCCACCTCTCACTTGGCTTCTCAGAGTGTGTTGGGGGGTAGCTGCTTCATTTGAAGGCAGTCTCATTTTAAATCTCTCTAGAGCTCAACTTGTTCTCCAGAGCACACAGGGGAGGAAGTTTAGCACTTGTTTTAACTTCATAGACTTCAATGAAGTTATACAATGAAACTTTCTTCCCAGTACTTTATTTCAAGACACTGGAAATAAAGTTTCATGGACTCTGTTTGCATTATGTCAGCTTTCTCACAGAAAAGATTTATATTTTTTTTAACATCCTGGATCAATCTAAAGCCTAGGACAAATATAGGACTCATTAAATATCATTTGTCTGAGAAACAGAGTAAGATTGCACCATGATATGTGGCTGAATATGTATCTTTTTAGCAGCTAGGACACAGGACCAGGATTCAGGAAACTATTTGGCAAACATAAAATTAAGCACTTAACAATTCTGTGCCTCATATTTCCCATCTGTAAAATGAGGACATTGATATTTCTTTCTTTGAATAGCATTTCTGATTTAATGATCTGTGATTATCATTGCTACTGTTCAGAGTGGCATCAACTCTGTTCTGAATTGGTTATAATTAGAATGTTTAGATGAATGAAAGCAATTACAGAGCCTATATGCCACAAACAGTTAAGCCCATGATTAATTTTGTGTCTCCAAGTAATGGCAGTTACTTCATTGCTCATAGGAGTAAAATTCAGCACCTTGGAAGTGTTTGCAGGGCTAAAAATGGAAGGCTTTAAGAAACTTTCATTCTTAAATAGAAATAAATAATAGCAGATTTCTCAGGGTAGTTTATTTTAACTACAGCATGTTGTGGGATGAGTCTTAATTTGGTTCATGAAACTCAAAGTGTGGCCATTGATGCTAAGCATTGGCTTTCAATTATTCAATATGTTTTTGCTGTAACAAAATCCATCTTTAAGTTTTGGTTCCAGTTCAAAAGCTCATTGTTAAATATGCTTTGTTAATAAGAAGCCTGACTCATGGCAGGCTGTGCTGGGAAGGACTGATTACCAGGGATATCAAACAGACCTGTTMCCATTCCACTGCCAGAACAGTTATCTGCAGAGTTGGTTTAAGGAAGGATTCATTTTACCCAAAAGAAACAGTGTATGGTTTCACATTGCAAGGGCTTTGCTTTCTATGAGATGATAGCTAGTTATTCAACTTTACTAAGGATTAGGAAAAAGTCAAATATATGTTGAAAGAAWTTTTTTCTGTAGTGATAGAAAACCACTGGACTGTGCAAATTTACCAGATGAATATCACAAGAAGAAAATTCTGGACAGCTGCAGTTGAGGTGGTGAGAAGCAGTGAAGCCCCAGGGCTGCCTTCTGGAACAGGAAAAATCCATGTTGATGCACACACAGCCTGTTGCAATCTGGTAGTGGAGGAGTTTAGCTGTTGGGTACTATTTTGTTTTCCATCCTTCARTTATTTTTATTTCTTTCCTTTATACAGTTGATGGTTTGGACAAGGCTTCAATTGCTAACTCAGATGGACCAGCCCCAGGATCCCAAACTCCCCCCTTCAAGAGGAAGGGCAAACTCTCCAACATTGGCAAAATCTTTAAACCTTGGAAATGGCGGAAGAAGAAGACCAGTGACAAATTCAGAGAAACATCAGCAGGTATGTCTGTGGCCCTTGGGTGGCAAATAGTAGAAAACACTGTGAATGTTTTGCAGGGTAACATTTGAAAAGCTCTTYGAACTTGTTAGATGGCAGGGATTATTTAGGCACAGTATTTGACATACAGAAAAGCAATTTGATCTTTGGCAAGGAAAACCTGAACCTTGTTCAGCTTCTGTCTTGAACCTAAAATACACACCTGATTTTTTTACTATCTATATCCTCAAATATATTGGAAAATCTCTCTGTTCTCCTGGTAGTCAGTGACTTGAATTGTGAAACAAATCTTGCCTTCATGGGGACAGAAGTTTGGGGGAGAAGCAGATGTGGTCATGCCCAGCAGAAGTACAAGGATCAGCTCTGCAACCCCTGCCTTCACAGAGGCTGCTCTGCCCCATCACTTCCCCACTGACAAGGCTGAAAGGATGGTCTGAAATCAGATGCTGTGATTGAATTATATTCTGTCTGAAAAAGAGGGATATTGAAGGCTGGGAGTTAGTTAGCTGTTTGGGGCCACCTGCAATGCTCTGAGTTGTCCTGGCTGCTCTCCCAGAAGGTTTGATATCGTATTTGTCATCCCTGTGCAGACAGTTCCAAAACCCTGGGGCATCTGAAATGGCTGTACACATCCATGTTTAGAAAACTGAATGCCACCCTGCGTATGTATGTATGTGTCTTTGTGTCACTGCTCTRGCCAAACTTTCTMTACAAAAATCCCAAACTTCTGGTTTGGGATTCAAACATTTGATGTTGTTKTTTCCTAAACYTGAGTCTAATTAGAGTCCAGTGAGYTTCTGAGAGCTCTTTGGATTCACTGCCACAGTGCAAGCCCTCTGTCTACTGTCTTCCAAGGCTRTAGGCAATRAAACCAACTCTAGCCTCCCAAAGTGTTTGCAGTAGGCTCCCCTGAAGTCTTAGAAGTGCACTACCTGACATTTTAAACCGCTACCAACCCCTGACAATTACAGCAAGGAGCTCTATGGTTTGACWGTGAAACTTCTAAAACAAACTTTATTTACACAGAAAGGAAAAAGAAACCATTTTCTCTGGTGTCTTCCTCACTCCAGATGCCAGCTGAAGTTTTGAACAGATTCTGAGATCTTCAAGTCCTTCTTTCTCTCCTTTTTCCCTTTTTTTTTTTCCATTTTCCCACATACCTGCAACGAACCCCCCAGAATTTCCTCTACTACTGCAATTTAAAAAAAAATCCCCTCAGTCTGATATCTCCTTCATTGCTTCCCATTTCCTTCAGCTTTCCCAGTACTTTTAGCATACTGCTAAAGCAAAGTTATTTCTAGTTAATGACTCCTGAATGTTCTGCAGCTTCTCCTGGACAGGTATGTGATTTTATATGCAAYGAGTTCTTCAGAGTAATGACCATTCATAAGCTGTGTATACAGAAATTCCCTAAACTTTCACAATCTATTAGAATGTGTTAAATTGTTATGCTGTTAAATAATAATGCACGGATCATTTTTAAACTATTTTTTTAAACTAATACCTGGTAATTTGATGTTAAAGATAGCATTTCTTCTGTTGTACTGTCTTTCTTCCAAGGGCCTGAATCCAGTCTTGCAAGTGTGACACATCAATTATTATAATACCAAGGCAAAGGATGTGTTAGTATTTCTTTTACAAAAGCAGGAAATGAAGTACAAAGAAATTCAGGTCAACATTTGCAAAAGTGCCTGCTTAGATGCTTCTACCTAATTTGCTGGACTTGTTCATGATGATGTGGCCCCTCAAGGCACTGATTTGCTTTTGAACTGTGCATGGGGTGACTTACATTTGTGTATGTGCTTCCTGTGAGGCTGGAACTTGAACTGAGGTTTGAATTGCATTCATCCTGCCTTAGATGGTAAYTTCAGGGATGAATAAAAATAGTATTCCCTGTATTTCTTGAGGAAATAGACCCAGGACCAGTGGAGACTGAAAGAGGCATTTACGTGGCAAACTGCCCCTTGTTGCTTGCTTAGTGACACAGCAGAAGAAACTTGCTTATCTGCCTTGGGAAGGAAATGGGAAGACATCCRTTCAAAATAAAAATCCTACAGGATATCCTCTTCCTCACACTGCTCCATCAGAGGTGTATTTACATCACCAAGTGGGGGCTGTGTGTGTGCCTGCCTCTTACATGCAGGAAGCCCATTTCCTGACCTGGGGCCATGAGAGAGAGCATGGTGACCCTCATTTATTGCCAGTTCTCTCGACTGGGCTTCAGAGTGGTAAATCCACATGCAGCTGAATAAATGGTGTCTTCTAAGACAGAATGTGGATTATTGGAAGGAACTCCCACTACTTTCTCTGGGTTTTCAATAGGCTGTTTGAAATAGGTTCTTGCTACAGCTTTGCCAGGACACGGACCATGGAGCTTTTTACCTTAGGAGGAACTGTAAGCTATTTATAAACAGCAAATACCACAAACATCAAAAAAAGAGGGATTTTAGATGTTAGATGTTAATATCTGTGGCAATGTGGGAATGATGGCTGGAATTTTCCCCTTTAGCAATGTATTTTCCATGCTCTGTCTCAAAGTCTATTCTTTGGACACTGGCTGTATGCTTTTTGCTTAGAGGGCTTTCAGAATCAAGGAAAAACAAACATAAAACGTCATCATCTCAAGAGTTTCTCTCCTCTGCAATGTTTTGCTGCGAAGGAAAAGGCAGCAATTTRTGTCTTGGCACAAAGTAGATGCCACTTCAAAGCTTCACTGCAAAAGTATATACAGAGAGGGATCAGAAGGCAATTTTAGCTCTTACTAGGTCAGAGAAAAATTAATAATCTGAATTCTYTCAAGCTTCTCTTGGAAGAACAAAACTAAATACTGGAGAATATCCAGAATCTCACAGCACTCTTCGAGTCTAAGAATGGGTTTTAAGACTGCCTGAGGTTTGCAGCTGCTGACCCTCACTAAGCAGTCTGTTTTGAGGGAATGAGGAAGAGGAGAGACAGAGAAAGAGAGTAGCTGCTTTTTGAGGTAAACTGCTCCCATTATTAGTGTTACTAAAATTTGTATTGGGCAAAAAATCCAAATATTTGTGAAGGGCAGTAAAACTTACTGGAGTAAATGAGGGCTGCATACAGTACAATAAATTTACATAATTTCTGATGGTTACACCTGATGGTCAGGGCAAGCTCTGCTTCTGGCTGCAGCAGGGGAAGGGTTTTGACCTGGGATTTTCTGACTCTTCTGGAGTATGAGACTGGAGACTGCCTGCCTGCCTCACCTCAGCCTTCTTCAGTAGGCAAGGACTCATAACCAGCTGTCCTCACTGTCAGGACTGATCTCTTTGTAATCAGTCTCAATACATACATATACACAGATGGAGAAATTGTTCYTTCCATTTTATTACTGCTTAAAGTTATAAACAGTATGTTGGTGTTCATGCTGAAATTTTTTATATATATTCACACCTTGATATATGCACTTATATATCAACATATCATATGTATAACAAATGTTGAGATATACATATATATTCATGTAGATACATATATTTAAATTCTTATATGCACGTATTGCAGAAAATATTTGTACTGATAGCATCATCTGGCCACTTAGCCTAATTGCACAGAGTTTTAAGAGTCTCAAATCAGTCTGCTCAGCTAATTTCTTTTGACTACTGTTATGTTTCAGTAAGCTGTCCTAAAATTATAGAGTTACAAAGTCCAGTATTCAGAAGTCAGGAAGTGTTTGAATGATAGTGCTGGGTGACAGGATGGTACAAAATACTTGACTGTGTAAATGTAAAGTATATTGCATTTTATATATATAGCATCTAAAGTCTGCTATAAACAATAAATTATTATGATGAGTCCACACTGACTAAATAGCACCCAGTATAAGTTCCTGTCTTGACAGGCTACTCATTCCTCTTATACAGGGGGACATATTTTTGCCACTTTGATTCAAATTAAGATTCTGCTTTGGTAGGAATTAAAATTATGATAGTAGTTTGATTTCTTATGTTCTTTCCATGGGCCAAGTAATGTTTAAAATAMATTATCTTTTCAAGTTGAATTAATTGAGCTTAATCAGTTTAAATAAAAACACCARTCATGGCTAGCATTTTAGAAGATGGAGGACTGGGACTTAAGCTTCTTATCTGTTCACARATTTTCTGGTATGTGAAATGGAGAGAGTTATGTCTCAGGGTTGTTATGAAAGGTTGTTATGAAACCTGTGTAATTTCTGAAGTGCTTTGAGGTTTTTTAGTTGAAGTGTAAGGGGTTCGTGCCTTTTAATCACAATTGGCATTTCCCATGATAATTAATTCAATAGTTATTAATTCAATGTTGTAGAACTGAAAAAAAAAATATCATCCTGAAAACTAGAGAGAGACATTGATGGGGAAAGGTCTGGTTCAGTGTTCTTAAGCTTGATGGAAAAAGCATTAATGTTTTCAAGTGGCATTGAATTGTCCCACAGATAAGTAAGAGATCATCTTATTTCACTGTCCCCAAGAAAATAGATGTAAAAAGGAAGCAGAGAGGAAAAAAAGAGTGGGATTGAGAGCCTGCAGCTACACTCATGGGCCCCTCTGTGCTGTCAAATGTGGCTTGAATGCTGCAGAGGTTTGACCTTTAATGGACAGATCACTCAAAGTACCTGAGTATATAGACACAGACTTAATGCCAGCTCACATCTTCTTGAGCCAGTAATGGTTGCATTTGTGAGCTCTCCATCTCACAGGCACTGAGTAGCTGGAACTGGACTGGTCCAAATGCTTATTCCCTCCAGCTCTTCTGCCAGGAGTAGGTGCTATTTTGATGGGGAAATGCATCCTRTGTTGAGGAGTTGCTGAATCCCTGCACTTTGCAGTGTGAGAAATAAACCTGTACTGTAAATTCGGGAAGCACAGAATCTAAGGAACTTTTTACAATAGCATGTGGCAGTAGAACAAGGGGGAATGACTTTGAACTGGGAGAGGGCAGGTTTAAATTAGATGTTAGCAAGAAATCATTTACCTTGAGGGTGGTAAGGCAGTGAACAGGTGGCCCAGAGTTGTTGTGGATGCCCTGTTGCTGTAGGCATTCAAGACCAGGTTGGATGAGTCTTTAAGAAACCTGGGTTAATGGAAGGTGTCCCTGCCCATGGCACAGGGCTTGGAATGAGATGGTTTAAGGTCCCTTTCAGCTGAAACCCAAATTCTATCATTCTGTTAAACCATCTCCTTCCCTGATGGAGAAGGGGAGTGGGAAGCTGTAAGCAGTGATGCCTTCAGGCACTGAGATCAGCCAGTCTGGTTGTGTCAGCAGCTGAGTACCTGCTCTGGGAAAGGTATTTTGCTATGCATAAAGGGCAGCTTTCTCAGAAGAGTCAAACTGCCTCTCTCCATGCCTTCACAGGACCCTGTCACTTCACTCTGTGGCTGAGTCACTCCAACTGGGCTGGCACAAGTGAGATTAAACACTGCAAGAGATATTACCACTCTGCATACAGCAATTAGACTGRCCCTAGAGAGTGTTTGAATTAGTTGATCAGACAAATAGCCCTATCCCATACCATTAATAGGATGAAGCCCAGCACAGCTGAAGCTTCAGCACATGCCCTCAGCTTGAGGTCCAAACATCGCATGGATTTTGATGTCTGTATATAAACAGAATTAGGATGGGCGACTACCTCTTCCCAACAGGGGAGACAGGATTTTACAAGTGATGCTCACATTTTGTGAACATCATGCACCATGGTCCCATGGATCATTAMARTAATCTTCCAGATCAYTGCATTGGTTTGGGAATGGGAGGCAGYGTGGAGCTATTCTGTTTTGACATCTGTAAATGCTTTTCCCTATAAAACTATTCAGCRTTTTTCACAGGGGAAATAAACATAATAATTAGAATGCTTCATGCCACAGTCTTGGGGGTTTTGTGTATGCTACATTTTTTAACCTAAAACCAGGATGCTGCATTTTTTCCCCATGACAGCCAACCAGCATCGATCAATGAGGATGTTATTTCCTTTTAGAACACAACTTTCTGACTCGTTAAAGATTAGATTTTTGTGTTGTTTTCTTTTTCATTTTTCATTTAAGCAGCTTGCATGTCACAAGGGCTACCTGTGAATTGCTTGCTCTGAGCAGGATTTGTGTGTCACTACTCAAAACCTGTACAAAGCAGATGGAGGCATCTCCAGCTGAGCTACTCAGTCTAGTCAGTGGGAAAAWGGTACTTTTATATGTTAAATGCCTATGCTAGGATGAGTTCAATTTCACCCTGAAAGTACCTTTTCCCATTGACCATAAAAGAAGCCTGAAGGAGACTTGCTGAGCTGAAGATATTGGATCATATGAGTCCCCRCTTTCTGTGCCTGAAATTGCAGGGCAATATTTTCACAGACTGTCCATGGAAACCCATGCCACTTCTCCTGCAGAATCAGAGGAAACAAGAGTTCTCTTTCTTTAAAATAAAAATAGTTCTCTACATTTGGTTCACAAGCACCAGCAGTATGAGAATAAATCTGTTCTTAACTGTGCTTTTTCTTTAGTGTTGGAAAGGAAGATTTCGACAAGACAAAGCAGAGAGGAGCTGATAAGAAGGGGAGTGCTGAAGGAAATGCCTGAGCAAGGTGATAACACATTAACTAGAATYTAGCTACTAAGCACTAAACATGTATGATAAAGCCACTGTTGCATTGTTTCCATGTAGTATAAATAGGTATGAGGAGACAAACTGAGAAGTGTGAGAGGTAATTTGGGCCAGCTGGCAACTGAAGTTAAGTCAAGGGATTTGTGCTCTCTAACTGGTYCTGCCATTGGTGCCCAAGCTGACTTCTGGTCATATCCTGAAGTATTTTAATGCTCCCTGTAAATAATCTGACTTCTGTGGCTCCTTATAAAAATTCTGGCTTATTGTTTGCCAGAATTTTTCCTGATTAGTGGTAAATCTATTTTTGAGTCAAGGTCTGCTGTCTAAAGCCACTAGAGTATAAAATGAGACATTTTGGCTGAAAAATTAGGGGCTTTGGAACCCAGAAAATAAATATAGTGCATTTCAGGTATCAAAAAGTACCAGTGCTGGGATCATATGGATCCCACTGCTATCACACAGGCCACAGTCACAAATGGCACCAGCATGAAAATGCAGGGAAGAAAYCAGTTGTTTCAAAATGCTCTAAAGTTTTGYAACTGGCATTAGCCAGAATTTGCATTTTGAAAAGCATGAGTAAACCAAGGTAGATACCTCTATGCTACATCCAATTATGTTTCTAGTGGTATTCTCTAATACTTTTCATCTTTTATAAATGTAGATCAAATAAAAGTCAAGCGAGTAAAATAACTTTCTGTAGTTTAAAATTAAATCATTTGTCATTTTTTCAAGGAGTCACAGAGCTCCAYGTTTTCAAAAAATAATTTTTCCTAGAAATTGTATTTTCCTGTGTGGTCTGAAGAATCAGTAAAGTATCAGTGTGTATGGGTTGTATCATACACACAGATATTTAGAAGTAAAGGGCTTGTTTGTTGATGTGTGGCATCACTTGTCCATACAGAGTTTGGCTAATTATCAGATTATGACATTCAGCATAGCTGGCTTCTGCACTTGTCTCTGCCACTGTCATTGTCTTAAAACAAGACTTGTAAACTCTCCATACCTCAGTTTGTCCATCTGTGAATTTGTTGTGGGTTTTGCCAAGTGCCTTACTGAGGACCTGTGTGACCTTGTGCTTTGAAGGTTGTGAATTGTATTTACAGTTGGGACTGTATGAAATACTTCTCAGGTTGGTTACAGTCTGAACATAAATGCTACCATTTGTGATAAAAGTATGAATACTTTGGTTATCAGTGTCCTTGACCCTCTCTTTCATCCTTAAAAKGGGGATAGGACTTTGGATTCCTTACAGGGATTGAGCGAAGTGAGGGAAAAGGATATAAATACAAACAATTTTCTCTTCTTCCTCCCATATCAATCTGGTCTGTGCTATCTTCATCCCACAGTGCTTCATGTTCGCTGAAAATTGTAATTTTTAAGGACATCTTGAAAGAATATGGGGTTAGTTTGAAGGTGCTAAAAATGGAGAGGTAGGAAAGACAGTTGAGGAGTGTGAAGGTAGTTAGAAGGAATGACTATGGGGATGAAAGCTAAAAGAGGAAATTACACGGACACTAGAAATCTGAGAGGTAAGGAATGAGAAGGAGTGACTGCCTTTCACATGGAGTGAAGAAGAATGAAGTGGAAAGTGGCAAGTGCCACTTGGAGGCAGGAGGTGTTTGCAGAAGCAAGATGTGAAGAAGAGGTGGCAGTGTCATATGTGGAGGCGGAGAGAGTGGATTTAAGGAGCCCTGGAAGAGRGAAGCTGAAGAAACTGAGTGCTGCAGTTAAGGTAAGTGCAAGTGTCAGCTGTAGTAAATTAGACAAGGTTAGGAAGGCAGAACTCATTTTTTTTCAAGTCAAGTTGATGTTCATGTGCAGAAGATAATGAAACAATCAATCACCTTAGTGGGAGCRCCCAAGGTGATAGGACAGAGCTGCATAATTGTGTTGAAACCAGGGAAGTGCCAAACATCCAGATCTGATAACACACAGCAAGGAAGAGAAGTGGAATTGCCACAGTTAGTGAAGAAACAATGGGAGAGATCGGAAGAGATGCCATGTAGACTTGCTTATTTTTTGGATTGACAGCAAGAGAATCCTGCAGAAAGAAATTGCCAGAGAAGARAATCAGCAGCAACTTTAAAGTGCATGAAACAGAGAAAGCTGTAAGCCAGTAAGAGTAGCACTTTCCAGCAACAGAGAGACAAATAGGGAAAGAAAGAAGTTTTTTTCAGGATCAAAAAAACTCTCAAGCCGAGCTAGTCYGGGTGAGTAAAGGGTCATCAGAGCTGAGAAAGAATTTGACTTGCAGAATTTAATTATGATATGTTATGTGATGCAGGAAGACTTCACCTTGGTTCTTAAGACTGGATAGTCTTTGTGATGTATTTTTATTAAGTAAATGGGCACATATTCTCATCTGAGAACTTCTGTCAGAATTCCTGGCTCATTTATGTGCTGGGAAGGCACCACAGTAGTTCTGCAGCTTTGTCCCCCCTCCATTTTTGTCCATTTTTGGAGCATGCTGGAACATGTTACAGCTTTGTTGTGGTCCATACACACATTTCTTKGCTGTGTAGACCAAGATGCAGGGATAAGAGAACAGGATGCTCATGAGCAGGATGCACATGAAGAAGGAAACCAGCATGGACTTCCAAGCCTCCTACTGCAGAGGTGTCCACCCAAAGAACATGAAAGCCTATAGAGTTTCTTTCCAGAGTTACTTTCCAGAGCAGATCTACAGCCTGATGTTTCACATTTCAGTAAGTCTTTCTGCTYTTCCTCCACAGAAGCTTGAAAGCAGAGAGATGCTGTGTGTTGTAAGTAGGTGCTGAGTAAGTAGTTAAACTAGGCAATAACTTCTTAATTTTCATTTCAGATGGTGATGTAACAGTAAATTTTGAAACTTCAAATGGACACACCATAGCCATTGGTGAAGAAACCATACAGGARGAAAATGTGGTAAAAGCCAGTGGAAATAATGGCACTTTATCAGAGAAAGCATCAGCACCAGAAGGAAAGAAAGAAGATCAGAAAGGTAAATTACGTATTCTTCACAGATTGTTTATTTGCCTACTTTAAATATTAATGTGYTCTTCCACTAGCACCTATATATGCTGTGAGCTCTGTTCTGCCACAAGGATGCCAGCAGAACCTGCTGAGAAGATAAGACTTGTGAAACACCAGTATTCCACTGCTGGTAGGCATGCCTTTTCCTGTGCGTGTGGTAAGGTCATCAAGAGAAGCATGATCAGAACACCGCCATGCATGCAGGGAGGTCCAGTTTCTGAATTCACTGTGAGCCTTTCCTTGCAGCCATGGCCAAGCTTTGGTGTCAGGTTTTCCTCTTATGAAAGAATACATTGAGTACATGTGTATCATCTTGCAGTATCATTGTAGAAGTGGCTCGTGGGTTGAATATTCAAAAGTGTTCAAGTTGCTTGAATACCATTTATTTGAAAGTAACTTCAGCAACTCTCTCCAATTGGTTTTCATGGAATGTTAAATACTTGCAGTCCAGCTCTTCAGAATCATTCAAGGGGCTTTGTCGCTACTGCAAACAGAAACTAGGCCATGTATGGAAAATGTACTTTTTAACTATAGGGTTTTCTATAGATTAATTGTAGTAAGAACTGGTAAATGTTTAGCAGTCCAAGGGTCCACCTTAATTTTGCTACCTTTGCTCAGAAATACCTGAGTTTGACTCATAAGGGAAATGTAAAGATTAGTGTGGAATCACAGGATTTGAACCAATTTTATTTTCTTTCTCTACCATCTTGAGTAATGCACTGCTTCTTTCCCCTGTCTAAAAGCGTTCTTAAATACTATTACATTTATTGGATTTTCCTACCAGAAAGAGCAAAGATACAAAAGATCAAGACCTTCATGGCTGGCTGAAGCCATGGAGGCAGGACTGAACAGCCTTTCCAATGTCTTCTATTAAACTCTACCTAGTGATGGATGAGCCTCTGGAGGTTGAGAGGGTCAGTTCAGCTAAGACAAAAATTTGAATTCTTCTCAGAGCTACGTAAATCACTTGACTATGTAAAAAGTGGATAGATGTCCAAGGAGAATCTTATGAGATTTCTAGTACTTCCTGTCTCCCAACAAGGCAGAAATACAAGATTAGCCTYTGTCATGACATTTAAATATGTCTATCTTTTGGTGCCAACTAGAACCAGATGTGTATTGAGTCAGGGGAAAAGAGTTATATAAGCCATGGAAAACTCCTTTAAAATGGTTCAGTTTAACTTCGGGGTTAGATCAGACCACTTATTATTTTTGTGCATCACTAAATACACCATTTTGGAACTGTCAGGACTTGGAAGTTTTCCTAAGGTACAGTTTATTATTTTAGAAACACACATTTCTAACCATGTTGAAATCCCCTTTAGCTGACTTTGCAGAATRTAGAACTCCAGTGAAGCAGGAGAGGTTCAATATCTATTTCAAACATCTTGTTAGACTCTGCACTCCCTATATATTCTTTTGACTTTATAGGGAGAAATTAARAATTATTGCTGTACAGTAATAGACTCAATACAAAAGAAAGTATAGCTATCACTCCAGTCTCAGAAAATTAGGAATATATGGAGGAAGGAGAAGGAAAACAAAAAWTAAGCAAAACAGGTATTCTAGGCTTCATTGAATCTCAATATGAGCATCCAGAAGATGCAAACCCCTTCAARTATACTTTCCTCTTGCACCTAAACATGAAGTTCTCCTATGAGATAACATCTTGAAACAAAAGGAGAYAGATTTATTGCAGAGAACATTCTCCCCACAAAAGGTGTTAAGGATCAATTCCACACATCAGAAACAGGGTTAGACTATGTAAACCCAGTATAAGCCACCCCACAGTCATTGTGAATACACTTCAGTTATTCTTTATTTATAGCATATTAAGCAAGAAGGTGAGCCAGCCTGCTGAACTCAGTGGAAGAGTAAGGCCCACAGCACCTCACCTGACAGATTAATCCTGGGTGATTTTTTTTGGCAGATGCAGTAGGTTTGCATTACATCCACACCCACTGACAGAACAAGGAATCAACAGTGAGCATAAAARTCAGAGCTAAAGCAGGAATACTCAGCTCACTGTCTTCTGCTAGGACCRTAAAATGTGCTGGTGCTTCAGATCACAACCCTCCCCCCAGTGAGAACTGAGAGAGATGGATTGAAAACTAGCTGACAGTCAGGAGTAATGGCTGCAAGAAGTTCATCTTTAGTGGGGCTAATGTGAGGCTTCTGAAGTCATGAACTCTTAGGTGTGAATCTTGAAGGAAGATGTATACACCTTCCATGCTTGTTAGACCCAAAGACAGAATTAATTCCTGCTGTTTATTAGCTGTGGTGTGCTGCATTTCCAAATCCCATTGAATCAAAGTTTGCCAAAAAATGCATCTCAGCCTCTGAAGTTAGAAGGTTATTTTAAAATGTTCTTATGAAATGATGGTGGCCTTTACTTGCCCCCTTGTTCAGTTGGATCTTAAAAAATGGCCTTTTCATATAAATGTGATGACTGCAGGAGCCAGAAGCTGAAAAAGAGCACATGATACAGGCACGTTGTAACTGTGGTGAGAGCTGGCAGCAACAGGTTGTAGAACATGGAATATATGAGGAGTTAAAACAAGTTAAAGGAGTAAAGGTTTTTCAGCATTAGAGAGTTATGGAAATACAGTAYCCACAGGTCAAACAATAGGCTCATCCATACATCTAAAAATGAGTRAAGCAGAAGCAAGTGAAGAAGACAACCCCTGAAAGCTGTTCCCTTAGCTGCCAGGTAGTTCCATAAGCTGTGTACCCATCTGCTGCCTGTCAGCTCACAGGTGCCTTTTATATGTGGTGAAAAATTCTCTTGGGCAATAGTAGTAATAGTATAACTGTAATTAGTTGTAGTAATGATGACAGTCATACAAGCAGGGTGTTTAAAAAAWTTTCTCATTTRTGGCAGGATGATAAGAAACAAGTGRCAGTTCAACATAAAGCAGGTAATTAATGGATAAAGCCTTGYTGTTGAAAAATCAGAATCTTTTTCTGAGATAATTTTTTCATGATGGGGTTGTACAGGGTTGAATTCTGAATTCTTTTGCTTTGACTAAGGAAAATCACTAGCATCTTTTGCAGAAAATAAAGAGCTAAAGTATTGCTATTTTATCTGTGAGCCTTGCAAGGGMTACAGAGCAGCAAGTGGACAGGCAGCAATATCAAAGAACACCCTGGGTGTGTGGGCAGCAGACTGAAATCTCCCACTGTGGCTGGGCTCCTGAGCCATGGCACTGGTCTGCAGGATCCCCAGCAGTGCCCAGAGCTCCAGGTAGGGTGTGAGCATTGCAAAGGGGATCCCAGAAGTCTCTCTGCCTCCTGTCCCCTGTAGCAGCGTTAGACATGATCAAGAGCCACACCAGTAGAACAGGTGTCAGAATTGTCACTGTTTGCCTCCCTGGGTATCAGGACATAGCATGRTGATGCAGCTACACATGGTAAAGCCACCAGGCACTGTGTCAGAAATGCTTTTCTCCTTTCAACCCTCCCAAGATGTCTCTGGATCGCAGATGCATGAGAGAACGCCTTATTTGTATCTGATTTCAGCTTGCAAACTTCAGTCTTACTCATTTTTGTCAAAGCAAGGTAAATCTTYTAATGATTCTTGCAGATGGTTCCAGACTTCATAGTTAGCTTGAGCTTGAAGAAGTGAAAGGCTCAGTAACCATCAGCAAGATCCTGCCTGAAAAAAAAACCACTAAGAAGCTCTGTTTTGCATACCATCTGTAAGGTGTGTTAGGTGCTGCTTTGATAAATAATTGCATTGCAGAATGCCAGAGCTCTGTTACAGGTGCTGTGGGTGATATGGGGCATAAGCTTCTGGAATGTTCCTGGGCCATTTATAGGAGATTGATCTTCTCAGGTTTCCTCATGTCTGAAGTAAGCATGAGTAAAGGAAAYAGTTTTTAGTCCTGTTTCCAAATGAATTATTGGGCTACATGTGCATATTTTTCCCCCAAGAGGCTAACTCTCATATGAGAGCTGGAAAAGGGTCCAGGCCTTAGCATGTTGGGTTTATAGGTTGTTTCCTCTGTATTTTGTCTACTCTTCTTAAATCTGCCATTAAATTTAATCTTTTCTTTTTCATATGTGYAACCAAAGAAAAGAAGGTTGGCGGCACAAATTCTGGTCTTACGACCTTACATCWTTGCTCCCTAATGCTTTAGTTTGTCTACCAAGGAATGTTCTTCAAAGTCTMATCTTCTAGATTCCTTTTCTCAGAGATTTTTTCTTCATTTCCCCAAAGCAGAACAAAACCTGTTTGAATGTAAGGTAGTAACCCCCATCTTCCAGGGTCTCAGGCAAGAGCCTGCTTTGTCTCAGAAGACTGAACCTGCAAACGAGTCACAGTGAGAAACCAGGCAGACTTTGGTCCCCCTTGTGTGCCAGGCTGGCTTCCTACATTCCTGAGCTCTGTAGATCATTGATATGAGCAGCATACATAAAAGGTTGTGAGCCTTTTTGCCTGACTCCCTAAGAATCTCTCACTCCAGCTGAGTTATTTGCTGGATAAAACCAGTTCTTCTAAGAATAGTATATCTTCAATTCATCACCTGAACTATGTAAATGAGCCTGAATCSAAGTATTCTTAAAAGGAAAGCTACTCTAGATAAAGCTGTATTTGGCCAGAGCCTGTCCCCTAAGTCAGCAGGGCTGGCTCATGCTGGAAGGGTGACGTGAAAGGCACAGGCTTTCACCCACAAAAACTGAGTGTCTGAAGARAGCTCCTGACTTTGTAAAGCTGGTTTGTTTGTTTTGGGTTTTTTTCTTCTGTAGGAAAGATACCCTAACGTGGCTCCAGAATTAATATTGTGTGCATTATTTTTATGAACTAACTATTCAACAATTTGAGTATATCTTTACAGAAAGTATAAAAGAATGTAGAAGCCTACATGCCTTCCACCTTCCAAGATTCTTGCAGRGCAGCTGACAGTGGATATGTCTTAGACAGTCTCTTTTTTTTTTAGCAGCTTACTTCTTATACAAAGATTGAGCAGTTAAAAATGCAAAATCTACCTTTTTTATCTTGAAACTAGTGCATAATACCTGAAGGTGTTTGCTTTAGGTGAGGTGTGTTACACCTGCCCCTTTCTCCCCTCTCCTGTTTTCTACACTCTCTGTTATAAGGCATCTTGCACTTGGTGCTGTTGAAATTACAGAGTCAGTAAGATCTAGARGTCTGCAAATGTGCAGATCTGCTTATCCATCTTCAAGAAGGATGATTTCAGCGTTGTGAGGCAGCTGTCCTGGTTCAGTGTAGCAAAACAGAGCCCCAAAGAGCCTGAGTGCATTAGCTGAATGTTGCAAGTTGGTAAACAGCCAGGAGAGAGCATGGCTAAAGGACAATGCTGGCACGAGTAGAAAGGAATAAGCAGTGGCTTGAAATACAGCTAGAGTGGAAATTAAAGGATGCTTTCTACCAATTAGAATGGGTCTTTTCTTGAACAGAATTTTATTAGCAATAGCAGGAACAAAAAATGGAGCTGGTTAAATCTGAAGTTTATGAAAGGATTTGTCTGAGTTKCCCACCTGCATCAGCCCAATCAATGAGTCCAAAAAAGTGACAAAAGACACCTTGTCTTGTCCTGTGCCCCATATTCCTGACTGACAGCTTCCTGGATTTTGATTAATCAAAACACAGCTCTCTGCATAGTCTGCAAAGGAAACTCATGATCTGTAAGAGTTTCATTGTGCAGGGAGTCATCTCCACTGTGTTGTGTTCATCCTCTGGGAGGAGAGTGCTCTGCAGTTGATGGAGATCATACACCTGYGCTACAGCACTGCTGGTTTTCTGTCAGGTAGCTTCATGACACTGCTCGAGCTGTACAAACAAAAATACCAGTCAAAATCCTCAGGTAGTAAAGCTCTGGCCTTCTGTTTCTTAGAAGTTCACAGAAGTAAAGAAAAAAATTATTGTATTTTACAGCCTATTTTCTGAAAGTATGCCCAGGATTTTCTTAGGCCCATTTGGTTCAGAATTTGTAAAAGGTCCCAGTTTCAGTTTGAAAATAAGTAATCTGATTTTCTA
>CADDXX010000156.1:98424-124395 GCA_902810485.1 Alauda arvensis
CACACTGGCATCTCTCTGAAAGTCTTTCAGATTTGATGAGTTGTCGACCCCCCCCCCCCCCCCAGGAGCTGTTTTATATGGAGTACTTTGTAAATCTGACCATCTTGTTGGTGTTTAYATGAGAACAGAGTTTTGCTAAGAGTCTGCCCCAGTCACAATTTCTGGAAACAAGAAAATCTGGTTTGCAATTGAGAKTTCTTGAAAATCTGGCCTTATTTTATTCTAAACATAAACATATTATTGCTCCAAATGCTTAATGAGATATTAACATTTGCTCTCCGTTTAAAGAAGTAATTTATAGGCAAGTTTTTTCCATCAAGGCAGCAGTGGATGAAAGATATTCCTGTCTGTTGTGTTTTGGAAACCTTTTGTTAAAAGGTCAGTTCTTGATGTTGTCTAAATTAAGAAAAACAACAGCAATATAAAAGTGTGTTGCAGCTGGTCCTGAGGTACCTGGGGGATTGGTTTGAACAAATAGATGGGTCTGATTCAGATGCCTCCTTGTTTTGGCAAAAGAAAGAGCAGGCATGAAGACCAAGGGTCCATATTCCAGCAGAATCATGTTAGAGAGGTACAATTAGAGCATAATTGTCTCTGTGGCCATTTACAGACATCAGACCATCTGTGCCACWGTTCAAGATCAAGCCCCTGTTGCAGTTATTAGTTATTTGCATTGCTACAGTRTTACTGCACATACCAGACATTTATTATAGCATCTTACATAGATGCAGAAAACCACAAAAAATTTCCAATGGACTTGCAGTAAAAGAAAGGATATTATGATTAGGCACTGGAAAACAAGAGGACACCAGACCAGGATAAAAAGCACTGGAAGCCTGAATACTGTCAGCTTTGGCATCACAGCAGATGGGAGTTAGAGGGAGGACAGTCAGTGAATATTCACAAAGTTAACAGAGGAAAACCAATGAAAAGCATCTGCTTCAAACTTGGCTTGTCACTGTCAAAAGCTGATATAATGGACTAGTCAGGTAGGAGCTGGAAATYTCTGTCTCAGGTAAATGAGAAACCRTACTATGGGCAAAATCAGACTGACAGTGAGGTAAAGAAATGAAGCTAACAAAGGTAAAAGCAACAAAGCTAATAAGATGTAGGAGGAACAATATGGCCAGAGACAATAATCTTCACCACAGATTTCCTCCTGGCTGTCWGTAAAAAGAAGGTTCCCTGGTAATCAAGGGGCAGTCAAGACTAGATGAGAGGTGTAACTATCTGAGCAAGTAGGATGCAGCTATGCAGGAGTCTGTCAGTCTTCGCCAGTCTTTGGAATGAGGTACAAACAGTATGAAAAGAACTGTCTTGGACAAAGATAGTATTCCAGTAATTTCTATCAGGTGAGGCATTTCTATTAAAATAAATGCTATATAAATTGCCAGTTTTAATCACAGTTGAAGTCTGCAAGCAAGAACTTTGATGTGAATGAGCTGCTCCAGTTTTGGTTTTATTTATGGTTTTTAGTTACTTGTCTATAGAAAAATTGAAAATTGTCGGTTGTCACTAGGATGTGTTTATTTGCAACTAAATAAAGCTTTAGCCTAATATTTTGTTTTATGTTGTACCTTTTTTCCTCATTCAGAAGATAAATTCTGATAGACATTATTTTATCAGTTACATAGTTTAGTGTAGATTGTATTGCTTTAGAGTATGGTCAATGGTGTATTACTTTTTTTAGGTTATCATTCTGTTTTTAACATTTTTCTCTACTAATGACTTGAAAAAAACCACAGTAATGGTACATAAGTAACAAATTTTAAATTCTTTCTTACTATGGATCTTTAGTTAATACATATAACAAAGAATTGTTTACACTTATAATTATTTCTGATCATCATGTCCTTCAGGATCTTCAAAATACAAAATTRTATCTTCTCTTGCCATGTTTGTTATTAATGGACTTCAAATTTTAAAATGTCCTGCTTTTTCAGAATTATATCAGCATTTCAACTTTGAATGAAGGTAGGTAGAATTTCACAAGGAGACCCTTTTGCTGTAAAAGAGAAGTCAAAATGTAACAAATAAGCGTGTTTCTTTCTCCATCCAAAGTCTTTCTGTGGAAAACAAAGGCACGGTACAAGAATCTGTGGTCAAAAKAATCTGTTTGAAAGTTGTAAAAGGTTTCTATGAGATGGTTCTTTCAAAGCCTTAGCAAAAGCATATTAGTCCTTGATAGGCTGGAAATAAAAGAGGAAGACCCTGGACAGTTAATGTTAATTCCTTAAGTTTGTGATACACGCGTGCATGTTGCTTTTAATAACTGCAGGTGATGCATTAGGTTCATGTTAACAAGCCTTAAGCTGAAAGTTGGAAAGGCTTTGTTTCTGAGAGGAAGAATGTCTTTGTTGTCTAACACATTACTTGTTTTTCATCTACTAATCTTAAAATTAAAATGTGTTGCTTATCTCTTGGGAATCTTTGAAATGGCAAAGAAGGAGATGAGAATGTCCATTTAATGTGTTTTAAGAGTGAGGCTCTAATAGGAGCATGCTGCAAGAAATTAAACAGTTTTCTCTTGAGTGATAGAAGAGACTTAAAAGTCTTTGCAGTATTTGCTTGTCTTCTTTCTTCCCCAGTCAGTTTTCAGTAACATGCAAACAAAGCCTATATGACTGGTGGAATGCTCTTGCTTCTATAATATCCTTTTTCAGAAAGGTTTTGGAAGACTATCTTGAGACAAAATGGGCACAGAATTGGTTTAATTGAATAGATGAAGATTCCCATGTGGGAACTTCAGCTCTTCCCACCTGGGAACACCAAGTTTTACGGCCCAAGTGATTATGTGCAAAATTGTATGTTGGCTGTAAATGGCTCACCAACATTAACATTACAGCTGGCGTTAGGAATGCACTTTTGAAATTAATTTCCTGGTCATCCCCACTTACCCTTCTTTGGTTTGCAGGCTACAAAAAAACCCAGCTTCTTTTGGATGAAACTAAGCCAAAAGATGCACTCAGGAACTTGCACTCCCTCCACCACTAGCCATGCAATCTASAGAACTAGCCTGAAGAAAGTCCAAAGTCAAGTCTCCTGAAATGCAGATTGTGGCTATTGGGTCCTCAGTGCTCCCTCTTTCCCTCTGCAGAGCCATTCCTAATGTACAGCACAGTGTAGATAAAGACCAAATTCCTGCTGACTAATGAACTTTAGACTTTTGAAAATGCAGTTGTGTAACAGAACCTGCAGGAGGGGAGAGCATTTCCATGCCAAATGATAACCTATCTTATTTAGCTTCATTTGTTTCTGAAGAAAAGAAATACCCTCAGGAAGTTACCCAAAATAAAGCTTGCTAWGAGCAAGCAATGTGCAGCTCAGAAGAATGGCTTCAGGGGAAAACTGGGAAAATTTCCACTGTGTAGCCATGTTTGAGCCTGTGGCTGGGAGAATGGCCCTGTTCACATTCAGGTTCACATCAATCTGAGTTTTACAGCCTGTTGATCTTAGGGTGGGTAGGGTTGAAAGGAAGCTGAGATTTGTTAGAGAAGAAAATAGCATTCCCTCGTTTATTTTGAAGCCAGCACTCCTGTTTGGGATGCTGAATGTAAAGGCTGATCCTTGGAGATCTAGAATCAATGTGTCTGAGAGAAGTTCCAGGTAAATATTTTCCATGAGAAGATCCTGGATTGAGGTGAACAGTAGTTTTCTTCTGAGCTAATACTTCATTAAGAGGCAGAAGATGAAGATTCCCAAGAGCTCAAGCAGCAGAAGTAGTCACTGTTGTGAGGCTTGCTGTTGAATTTACGTGCTGTATGTCTGTGTCAGTTGGCTTCTGTTCACTTTCTTATCTATAGAGAGCACTGCTCACTGCCCAGAAACACCGACATCCCATGCTCCTCCACTACCTAAGCCTAAGCCTAAACCTAAAAAAGCTCCGCTACCACCAAAAAATGCCATTGCTGCTTCCACCAGCACCACCACCAACAGCAGCCATAAGGGTAACGAAGCACCTCATGCTAAAAAAAAGGGGAAGGCTCCTGCTAAGCAGCCTCCTCTGCCGCCGCCCAAGCCWGCAGGTGCCAGTGCAAGCCGAGAGGCTGGTGAGTACTGCCCAAGCCTGCAGTTACGGTGGGTGCATGTGCATGGGGCTGCTGGGCTTGGAACTGCTTGTGCCTTGGTACATGAGCAGTGTGACTGAGGAGCATGCCTTGGGTGTTTGTAGAGAGCTTCTTGCTGGACTCTGGTTCTGCTGGCCACCAACAGCCCAGACAGCACACAGACCCCCTGGATGTTTAATGAGCCTGTGTGCAACACCGAGCACATCAGGGACAACGCTGAATTCCCAGTTCAGGTGTGAAAGCTGGCAAAAAAATGACCGAGAATCAGCTCAAGAATCAGCAGGGAAGAAGGTGGTTTCTGAAACCAAGCACAAGTTACCCTAAGTAAAACAAATATAATATTTCTGTAACTTTCTACTGGAAGTATCAACTATTCAAATTAATTTGACAATACTACAAGATCACAAAGAAGTTAAGAATAAAACCATGAAGACATCTTTAAAGACTGTTGAATAGCAGTCTGTTTAGCTGACAAAAAAAAAAATTGCAACTATTAAAAATGACCAGGCTTCTGTGATTCTGAGTACATACTGGAAATGGAAAATATCAGTCATGAGGCACATAGCACATGTGCTTATCGCCACACTATTAAACCAAAATTCAGCAGCAATGCAAGATTAAAGAGTATAGGTGGATACTCTTAAGGTACTGATTGTGAGTTTGAATGGTTGCAGYGTAGACAATGCCCAAAATTAAAACACCACACATAATTTGAACACCAACAGTATTGTGATGAATGGGCTGACTCCATATATGTGTTGGCAAACTTATACAAGCCTTGTGTTTTCAATCTCTCTCTGTCTTTGAAAGCCCTCCAGTCCCTCCAGTTTTCTCTGCAAGTATTTCTCTTCACAGCTTGTACATTTTGGCACATTTTATATTTTAAGCATACAGAAGAGGACTGTTTAAAAACATTGCAAGACTTCTAGAGTTACCATAATAACTTTGCCATAAAATATCCATTAACTTGGTATTAACTGTCCTACTACATCAGATGACTACAAGAATAAACATTTTGAAAATCCAGAATTTGCTGCTTGTATTTCACATGCAGCGGAAAAACTCGGCTCTTCCTAGGTGAAGCRGCCTCGTAATAGCAGACCTTTCAGAAATAAAACAATCCATCACAAAAAAATATTTATACCAGTGGTTGGTAACAGGCTGTCAGGTATCTGACTTTTTAGATTAAAAAACATTCAGGTTCCAGATTTGTCTTCTATTAGCTTCGCTGAAATGTCAGGCAATGCTTGGAGACCATACCGATGTAAAATATATCCATATATATCCCTTATTCTACTGGTAATTTCTTCCAACATTAAAAATACATTGTGTTCMTTCCAAGTGGGGCAGCACTTAATGAGTAGAGCTGGTTTGGAACAGTATTAGTACAAGGGGTTTGTCAGATCCCCATGAAAGTGAACACCTGATGCAGCCAATGATCAGGTCCCGTGAAGGAGGAGAGGAATGTCAGTAACGACTGAGCCATGGCTCTCCTGAGGGCAGCACAGCAGGTTTCCATACTGAAATAGTGGAACTGGGAGAATGGCACTTAAATGTAGGCATGGATGTATGCCAAAAGGCAAACAACAGCCATTAAATTTTTCATTTAATCAGAATTCAAATGTTCTACTGGAAAAGAGGCATGACAGAAAATTGTCAGCCAGCCCAGTGAAAAACAACAGCAGCAATAGCAATTTTGACCCATGTGGATACATGGGGGGGGTTCCGTGGGAGAAATCTTTTAAGTTTCTGTACCTAATTGCAGGTTCTGAGAATAATGTAAGGATTTTTTACAATGGAAACATGTTTTGGCATTTTCCCAGCCACAATTGTGTGGCCATATATTTGCATTGTGCTGCAGTTCTTAAGTGTAAGCATTGTAACTGGTTCTGTTGACCTCCAGCCTGCAGTGAAGTGGATCAGAACCAGAGCCTTTTCTTTCTACCATCCACCTACTCAGTAAGATTTCTGTTAAATAATATTCAGGTTGGAACCACCATCTATTTCTRCTGGAATGATGAACTTCTGCCTATGCCATTTTTCTGCTTCATTTTGTTTTGCATGTAAATTGAGTGCTTTGTACCTGATGTGGGAAGATGAGTGTAGTATCAGTAGATTCAGGACAGTGCCCTTTAAGTCACCTGGCAGCACAGAGAGGAACAGGGACTTGCCTGTAGTTTCTGTAAATTTTTTCAGAGGTACTGAAAGCTTCACAGCACACTAAATGTTTATAAACCATAACAGCTACAGAAGAGAACAGTAAAATGTGCCTTTTGAATTAGTTTCCATCTCCTTTGAGAACAGTCTCACTGTGAAAACTGTTTTTATATAATGAACTTATTATGGCCAGTATTTGCACTTTGATTCTCTCCYAGTCTGAGGGGGGTTGTTTTTATTTAAATGCTGATAAGTAAAGTAGGCCTTTCAGCAGATTTCTATTGCAGCTTTCTGTTTTACTCAGTAAGCTTAGCCAGAAGGCTGCTATGTAACTTTATAATGCTTTCATTTGCTCTCTGGAAGTTAATGAATTTTTCCTCCATCMGAAGTGTTTGAGTTGGATGCATTTTGATGAAAAGGACTGAACCATTAGATGGCTGTCATTTTTATTGCTTTTTAAATGAAAGTCAGGAGTYTGAAGCTCCCATCTCAGGTGATGGGTGCATTAATACAGCAATCAGAAATGTGGCTGGGATGCACATGGAAATGCAGGCTAGCTGAAATATCTAGTGAGCTTCATTATACATATATGCTTCAGTATGGTGAATATCACAGGAATAAACAGCCAGCTTGGCCAGCTTGTACAGCTAMTGCCAAAACCTTGCTTCACTACATTTTTAGGACTGCCTGAGTTAGTCACTGGTAAGATGAAGACCTCCAGTACACACAGGAGGCCTTCAGTGACTCCTCCCTTCTGAAGGTCATTTGTGCAGACTGACAGCAGTGGTTTCTGCCTCCCTTTTATGGGTAGACCCAAGCTGGACTTGAAAGTACACCTTGTTTTGTTGCCCCTCTGCTGTTTGTCATTAAGTAGGAGGACATGTTGCAATAACATTGTGAAAGGTAATTGACTGGTACTCAATAAGAGTCCTCAGATGTTCAGTGAAAAGTCGAAGGAAAATCACAGGGTTTTCACAGTGATAAGACCAAAAATTCATGTAGTAGGAAAGGTCACGCAGTTTTCTCTGCCAGGGAGTTGTGGGGGTTTTTTTTTGGGTTTTTGTTTGGTTTTGGTTTTATTTATTTATTTATTTTGTTTGTTTGTTTGTTTTTGTTTGTTTGTTTTTATATTTATTTATTTGGTTTGGTTTTGGTTTGGTTTTCAACTAGGATGATACATATTTTCAGAATAAGTTGTGGGCTTCTTAGATGATGTCCAGGAAAGGTGTAATGGGCCAATGCAGAATGCTCAAAACAAATTCTTACCCATTTGTAAGGTTGGTCCTCTCTGCTGCTCCTGGGCAAGTATTCATCATTTCAGTGTCTCCCACACAAAGGTGAAATTGGAACTGCAACATYTAATCCTCTCAAGCATTTACATAAAGTATTGTAGAAGTATCAGGTTTATTTTTTGATTTTTTTAAAGACCGGCACAAGTCAATCCATGCAGGAAATACCATGCAAAATAATATAATTGCAAGACTGTAAAATGCCTTTTCTTTTCTTGTTTTAGCTGGTTCCTCTCATGCAAAAAAAYTACCAGTCTCCAAGTCTTCTTCATCACCATCTCCGTCATCCACATCATCTCATCCCAAAGCCTCTAAGGAGACTTCCAGCAAATCTGGCACATCAGGGACTCCCAGGGGCAAGAARAAACCTGGGAAACAGTCAGCCCCACGAACAGCACCAGATGGGGCTGATTCTTCCCCCTCAGGCACGACAGCCGACAGTTTGGAAGCCAAGGCAGAAAAACCCAAGCCTGAGCAAAGCTCCATAGTCATTTTTGAAATGGAGAATGCAGACCAGTCGAGCAAACTTGTGGTGCCCCCTCCTCCCACCGCTGCCCCTCCTCCACCTCCACTTCCACCTCCCTTTCCTGCTGCAGCYAGTCAGCCTGCTGGCTCCTCAGGTGCCCAGGATGTGTCAGACAGCCGTGTGRCAGGGCCACACAGCCCTGGGGCAGACACMAAGCCTCTTCTGCAGACTGAGCGTRGCACAGACAAGAGTTTGAGCAGTGCCACCCCAGGCAGCGCTCCGGATGCTGGAGGAGAAGACACAGAAAGGTGAGATGTTTAAAGTGCAGCTTTAAACCAAGCAGATGTTTTCCACATAAGGAAAAGGGTTTCAGTTTTACCTTGAGACTTAGAAGGAAAAAAATCCTACTTCTTTACTCTCCTGGCAGCCATTGGCTTAAGGCCAAGACAGAARCACTGATAGGTGTATTTACCTGTTCTTCAGAAATGTMGTCATTCTCTATKGGGCAGTTTGCCAAAAAAACCCACCCAGTCTTTCTGTACACAAGGCARAGCACAGAGCTTCTCAGTGCTTCTTGGGATGTTGTAGCCAGGTACAATGCTTGCATGTACCTGYGCTTGGTGTATTTTGTTCATTATTGTTTATTATTTTATAAGTTTMTTWAACCTTTTGCTTTACAAAACATACCCAAGGAGCCATCTCACAAATTATTTTTAAGCCATTTCTGTGAGGTGCAGGACACCTTCAGAGACTGATACATCTTCATGGGGCTCTGGCCCATCCATTACACTCTGGCCACGTGGAAGGTTGTATCAGTGAGACAGTACAGCTGTCCTGGGGGGACTGGTGAGACCACAGCTCAGGAAGTCACATTTCTTGGCACTGTAGGCACGTRGGGACCTCTTTTGTTTCTTCTGCTGACTGGGAATGGTTTGTGTTGCAGCCCAGCACAGTTTGTTCCTTGCCAGTGCCTTTGAGCTTTCTACCTGCAGTACCTCACGTTTCTCCAGAAGGTTGTTGCTCATGACCTGTCTCTTACTTCATTCTGTAGCTGGCACTGGGGTCAGCAGTTTATCTCTCATAAAGGCAAACAAGAAATTATGCTGAATAATAAGGGGGTTCTTTCCTGTAGATGTCTTTCATTTGCTGTAGATGTCATTAAAKATCTCACTGCTAAAGTTCTCAATTCAATAGCTGAATTTACTTGAACACTTGAAAATGAGGGTTTCAGGCTTCAGTTAGTAGGTGTTTGGTTTTTTACTGCCTAGTTACTTGTCTAAATCTCAGGCACTGTAAAAACTGGTCTAGAGAAAAGTAATCATTACATTTTTTAAGCAAAATAGTTGGCAGAGAAATGAAACTGGCTTATTAATTTGCCTTTTCCCTGCCACAAAAATCAGCATCTTTTATATAAATCCAAGAGAGTTCAGTCTAAATGCCAGTAGCCTAGAGACCTTTTAAATGATGGCTGGTACGTCTGTTGCCAGCTCTGCATTCCAGTGCTGCATCTCCCCCTGCTCTACCCTTCCTTTACATAAAGGTTTTCCCAAGGCAGAGGGCAATCTGCTGTTGATCCCCCTGTTCATCAGTGATGCGCATGAACATTCTGAACTCAACTGCAGGGAAATTCTATTTACAATAAATAGGGTTAGGCTTCCAGAATAGGAAAATTTGCACTCCCATCTGCTCTCCAACTTGTTCCTCTCATCCCCAGCTTTATGAACTGTTTTCTCTCTCAATCCCACCCACAAGAAATAAAAAAAACAATTTGGATTTGTCTTAATGCAGTCTTTAGAGCATATCATTTGGGATTGTTTACATCCTTTTTCCTAGCACACATACATAAATACATATACATATCTGTGTATGTTAAAAATATCTTATATATATGTTTTTTAGAAAGCAATTACTTTGATTAACAGAACTTTTACTTTCATCCATKCTTTTTCAGTTGCTTCTCATTTGTGTTTTGTTCTTCTTGCATTAATGTGTCACTCAATCTGCTCATGAATAAACAGCTTGGCTACCAAAGAAGATCAAGAAGGGGAGGCTCCAGATCAAGCATTCTGTGAACTAGTGGAGGAGGCTTCTGATGCTGCAGCTCCTCCTGAGAGTGAAAGCAGCAGAGAGAGCCATGGCAGTGACTCGGACTCGGACGGGCCAATCCTCTACACGGATGATGACGATGATGATGATGACGAGAATGCAAGYACTGAAAGTAAGCATCCTGCCCAGAAGCTGCAGATTGCATTTTGTGAGCATGCCTGACACATGCTATGTGAGCCAGAGAGAGGAATGGCTGCAGGGAGTGCTTTTAGGGGATTTAKTATTTTGTCACTACTGAGAAATGAGTGTCCTGCTTCTCCCAGGCTGTCAGGATCAGAAACCTGCTGGGGCCTGTGCATGGGTGACAGCAGATCAGTCATCCCATGGAGGAGAGTGGAGGTGGGAGGAAGAGGCTCAGAAGGACATGAGGATGGAACAAAGCCTCCACCTTAGGGCATTGCAAGCTGTTCATTTGGCTTGCTCACATCATGAGTTCCTTGTGGGAGTTACAGGTGTGATGGATGACAGAGGGASCCCATCAGTCAGCAACTTCACTGTCTGAAAGTCACTTGTTCCTCTTTGATCAGGATGTTTTAAGCATTGGAGCAGCCTTAGCAGACAGAGCTGATCACAGTAGATTAYATCTAAGTTTTACAGCTTTGAAGTTTCATCTGGGGTCATGACTCTATCATCACCCTAACTAGGCAGAAGCCCTGCTGTGCTGAAGGGGTTGTCCTGCCCCCATTCTGCCTAATCTCTGCTCCCAGCTGCTCTTTCCTTAGGCTAGAGTTCATGTTTATTTTTGCAGGAGCAGCTGTTGAGCTGATTTTCAGTAGAACCCATGACTCCCTGATCTAGCTCACTCAAAAGCGTCTCCTTTGCTTGGACAAAGAAGGTGGCTGTCAGGAGCAGGAAGGAGGGCAGCCCTGCCTCTACCTCCTCCAGGGTGGCTTTATGTCAGTATGAAATCACCATCAAACCATGGTTTGAGTGCCTTGCTCACAGCTGTTTTGGAGGAGGTGCTTCTTTGTGCTCAGCAAAGAAGGGCCAAACAGCAAGGTCCAGGGTACCAAAGTGGCATGAGGCAAAAGGAACATGTTTGTTTGTTTGTTTGTTTGTTTGTTTGTTTTATCTTGGCCACTGATGCTGGAGAAGGTGAAGTACCAGGTAGCTCAAGAGGCTGAAGTCTTCTGCAGTTCTGTGTTGGGTTTGAATACAACCCAAAGTGACAGAAACCAGAAGTTCAGTTGTTCACACAGCAACACAGCATCTTAGGAGAAGTGAGCTGGGAGCCWGTGGTCTTACTAAACTGCCTAACACAGTGAACATTTTCCAACCTAGGCATATGTAGCCCACCTCAGCCAGAATATCAAGACAAAAGGGAAATACTGTAAAAGCTGTGAAAAACGACCTTCCTTCCACAGCTGGCTGAAGYTAATGCTGGCCAAGCTGCAAAGCCCTTGTCCCTACAGTGTCAGTTTTATGGAGAACAGATTGCTTCAGTGTCTGAGGGTTCCTGCCTAGRTTACTTTACAAGCACTCAGAGCACTCTTCTAAGCTATATTTTTTGTTTTAATTTACAAATAACTAAGAGATGGAAATCACTATGAAAGAACTAAGTGCTAATTGATTAAAAAAAAAAAGTGAAAGAATGAGGGAAATTATGATAGGATGAGACTAAACCATTTGAGGCTGAAGAAAAAGAGCAGCAGGTTGCTAAATATACTAAGTAGATAAAAAAACCAACCTGTGATGTATTAGACTTCAAAGACATTTTAGTGTAGATTTGTCATTTTTATCCTATCACTTCACAGATGACAAATGATGTTGGTATCAATTTGCCTGGTAGCTTTTTATTTTCATGAACTGAACTAAAATTTTTCTTTTGATGTTAATTAAAATTCCTGTCCTGCATGTGGGAACAAGGTTGCTTTGGGGAGGTATTAAAGTTCTTACTCAGAGTTTGTGTCTGTAACCTGAGCATGAATGAACTAAATTACCCTACTCCTCCTTTCCTCAGGCTCTTTGGCAAGTAAAATTCGTCGTAGGGATACTCTTGCTATCAAACTTGGCAACAGACCATCCAAGAAAGAGTTGGAAGACAAAAACATCTTGCAGCGYACATCTGAAGAGGAGAGGCAGGAAATCAGACATCAGATTGGAACGAAGCTAGTGAGGTATCAGTCACAGGGTAAATGTAGTTTCACTGGGTGGAGGTGGAGGAAGAGCACTGAGAACACTGGGTTCATGTTTTAAATGCAGCCCAGTGTGTGCTGCAGGGTCTTTGTGGTACAAATGTCTGGAGAATGGGGTTTTTATTTCTCACAAAACTTCAAACTGTCAATAATRAGGGTTTTTTTCCTGTAAGAAACAAAATCTGAGAACTTTTGWGGTTTTGAATACTTTGGTTAAACAAGGAGAGAAGAGGAGGAGGGTAAGAATGAGTACACAATAATCAATGCCATGGTTCAGGTTCTTTCTCAAATTTATTAGCAGAACTTCCACTTGTATATATCTCAGACAGAGCAGCAGTWCCTGAAACATAGAGCATGCCTGTGCATATTGTCCCCCCAGACCCTATCCCTCCTCCCCTGGCTCTCCAATTCCTTCCTACCATATGCTAATTCCAGCAAAAGAAGTTGAGACAGTCAGTGTTTAGTGTTTTACTATGCACACCTCTGAGGCAGTGTCTTTCTCAAGCTGTTGAACTGCCATGGGATGTATGTTACTTTCTCCTTCTGGGCTTGAGAACATTGCATAAAAAAATTTCACTTGCCTTTTTCAGGCTTTGAAAAAAAATCTTCATGTTTATTTTGGCTTTTGTGTTTCTGGGAATAGACTATATTATGCCTGTATTTTGCTGGACCTGTGCTTGTTTCTGTTTGGCTCAGGAATGTTGTCCAGATTTGGAGGATGTCCTGTGTTTGTTGGAGATTCCCAGATGTCAGGGTAGTCCAGTCRGTACAGCTCCAGTACAGAGTGCACAGCCCTGCATCAACACCCAGATGAGCTGCATTGCTCTATGAGCTGGGTGTCTGGCCAAGGCAGCTATTTCATTACTGAACTGTGAGAGTGATACATCTACTGTGCAGAGCCCAAGGGTCAYTTTTCTTCTGCTAATAAAGAGGCATGGTTGTTATCACTGCTTTCCTGAACAAATCYCAGCTCTGGTGATCACATCCTGCTTGTCAATCCTCCCTTGGGGGCTGGAACTGCAGAAGCTGCTTTGTGGGTTCTGCTGGAAGCTGAAAGGCACTGCACACAGCTCTGCTTTGGTGGCAGGAGACAATATCTGTGTGCATCAGGGCTGTGCTCATACCCAGAATCACATCCAAGGTTGATGCCAGTTTCTTAAAACTTCCTGGCGTGACGGTCAGCACCTGGCAGCATAGAGGTCTGGTGGGAAATCTCTTCCCACAGCTCACTCAGGGTTGAGTCAGGTCCCCACCTGGGACTTCCTGCAGCTGGGACTGGTCACGTGTGGTAAACCTGCCAGTCCTCTGGGACAAATGTGTGAGTCCAAGAGTGATTTGAATTGGATGAGTGTCACAAGGCTAAAGACAGTCTGCGGTGAACTGTGTGGGTGTGGATGAACAGAGAGACATCTATCTTGAACACACCTGCAAAATTAGTTCTACTGCTGAAATTTTTCTTGCTTCTTTCATCAAGGGAACAAGTGGACTTGCTTAGTAAACACAGAGACAACATCAACAACGTTCTCCCCAGTACAAATCAGAAAATTACTATCTTAGTGTGGGTTTTTTTGTAATGGCAGTTATTATATATAGGTAACTAAATAAAATTAGGTTTCAGGTAGAACTTCCAATTGTATTGTACATACAAATTAATGAGGAATGAACAGCTTATGGGTTTTGTTGTTTTTTGTTTTTTAAAAAAAAGTCAGTAAGACTTCAAAATATCAAAAATATCAAAATTCATTCAAAATATCTGAGAATAATCTAACAATTGCRCAACTGATTATAATGATGGTGCTTGGGAACAAAGAAGGTTTAATAATTCATTAATAAAATTACAYCTGTGAGGACTTTAAATTTGCTAGTACAAATTGTGTAATATTATTCAAGTATCAATTATTCATGTGTTCAAATGGCAACACTATATGTTTTAAAACAAATGGCCACTCTGGTCACATGAGCAGGCATTGTGACTGCCTGGAAATTACTTCCAGAAGTTACATCTTTTAAGCTGTATTACAAATCCTAAYGTGTCATTTAGACCTGGTTTTAAATCAGTCCCTTACTTTGTTCTCACAGGAGGCTTAGCCAGAGGCCCACCACTGAAGAGCTGGAGCAAAGAAATATCCTGAAGCGTAAGTATTTCATTCAGGTTTCATAGGGTTTACTTAGAGAGGTAGCATATTTTGGATTCCTAGGGAAGCCCATCATTGTTGCTCCAGTATTAGAACCATAGCTAGAGAGAAATGATGTTCTAGAAAATAATGTGTCAACACTTGATTTATACACTAACCTGTAATTGTAGCTTTGAAAATTCCATATATTCAATATGCAAGATTTTGCTTGTCACAATCTCACTTCYTGAAGCTGGTCCCAAAGACCAAGGAATGACTTGGACACCCTTTAGAAGTAGTTGTAGACTGGTTAATCTTCCATCTGATTTTTATGAGGAGGAGGAGGAGGAGAAAGGAATATCCAGTTGGAGGTGAAGGTGGGATGTAAGGGCAGAGGTTGGAAGGAGGGGTAGAAAGAGGAAAGGCAAAGTGTTCAGCAGAAAGTCAATAGGTATTGCCAACTATTTCAGCATGCTGGCCTTCATATTCACTTCTGACATAAATGTCTTCTGTACTGAAACCTGCGTGAAATTCTCACTGAAAATCTTCCCATTGATTAAATCCTTCCTCATATTCCTGCTGAAAAAGAAGTCTGCAATTCRAATAGTCAAGGGCAGAGGAAGTACACTGGATGTTTACCCTTTATACCTATTGTGCCATTTACTTACGTTGCTTCTGTTCCTTGGCTAGCAAACTCTTCAGAACAAGCATTGTTTCGACTTCCTTTATGAACCTTTCCATAGTAAAGATGTTACCTAAACATACAGTGCAAYATTTGCTATGCCCAGCTCCACCTAGTGCTGTGTTCATCTTGCAGAGGTAGCTAGTACTGGATAGTTAAGTAGAGGAAATAAATTAAGAAAATGCATTTTATAACAATAAATCAAAAAATCAGAGAAACAGCAAAAAAAGAAAAAAAAACCTCTTAAGGCATGAGAACTTCTCACGCCTGATCAAAGAGTTGGTACAATGTTGTTATTTCCAGTAATTGTTCAGTAAAGCTGGAGTTCACGTGTGCAAYCCTGGTGTCAGCCCTGATGTGTAGCATGCTAATGGGAAGGGAAGAAAAAAAATGATGTTTACCTGACAGCATTCATGGACTGATGACTCTGTCACTTGCTCAGGCTAGCAAATCAGGGAGAGAGCAATTACTKGCTTTTGGACAAATCATCCTGATAATAAAATGCTAATAAAATCTTACTGCTGTTATCAGAGCTCTCAAATGCCAAATAGTGCCATGTCTTACTAAAAAGGAGAGCTACAGTTCATGTTTGCATGGGAGAGGGATCAGGGGACTCCTGTCCAGCACATAATATGAATAGACTTTTTAAAACTRTGGTTTCCAAACCTATAAATTTCATAGATAAATAAAGATAAAATTGGAAATAAGAAGTTTTTTTATATGCGACAAACTGCTCGTGCTGGACTCTGTGAGAAAGGTAAATTCAAAACATCCKTGGGGGACCAGAATGTGGCCACTGAGCTGGGAGCACCAGCTGGGCTCCCTTGTTGCCYTTTCTCCCTTATCTTGAGGTAACCAACCCAGGAGCGAACCTGTGATGTATTTCATAGYCCTTTTGTCAGTGTTTATTCCATTCACTGGTTTTGCAATAAGTAGTTGAAGACTGGAAAGCAGTTAATAGATTTCCTCTCCTGCTTCAGCTTGTTTACTTTAAGCTTTTGGCAGTGCACCAGGCTTTGCACTCAGTGCCTCCTGCCATCCTCCCCTGCTGCTGCTGGGGGGTGTCTTAAAGAGGCCAGGGAGAGCAAAAAATAAAGGCTGGGAAGCAGAATTGTAAATTACAAAAAAATCAGATACCCTGGTAAGCACATGGAGGAACTGCTTTTTGCTCATCACTGAGATATAAAATGTTTCAAGTTGAAAGTGATACAAAAAAACCAAAGCAAACCAAAGGCAAGGCAGGATTTGTGATGACAGTCTGACCCAGAGTCCTTTCAGGGTGCAAGTTCTCTCCAAGGCACTTGTATTTCACATCAAAATTATTGCAGTTCCTTCCTGTGGATCATTTGAAAATGTTTACACATCTTAAAGGCCTTTGTTGGCATARTAAACTTTTGTGAGTTAGTTGGGATTTCTTTCATAAAATTTCCTTCCTCATATTTTTTAAGCAGTGGATGGGGAGAATGAGTTACATTATTGTGTGTATGTAAACTGCAGCTAAGGAGAAGTATTGTTTTGAGTAACATTTATCAGACTTTGAGGTTACATTAAGTGGTAAAGGTCCAAATGTTTACTTCAGGAWAAAGTTCAGCCCAAGTATTCTAAGAGGTTCAGAAAAAATCCCTTTTCTTTTTTTTCTGTATTTCCAGTTAGTGAGGAAGTCTGTTTTGCAAGAAGCTTTGTTTTGATAATACTTCCAGATAAACCAGTTACTGAAAATCCTGTATCCAAGTACAATCACAAGACATTGCAGGCGGATTTGTATAAAAACTGTTTGGATAAAACTATCCAGGCTTCTGAGGCTTCCCACACTAAAACAAARTTACAGTAACTCAAGAGTCCACTTGAAGGAATACATAAAGGCCTGTGTTTTTCATAGAGGCAGGCTTCTTGTGTACTGGCTTTGAACCAGCAGTATTTATAGTATTGCATTATGGCAAAGAAACTTTTTAGTCTTCCAAGAATTTCAGATTAAGATATTTTTTCCCTGTGTTTGTAAGGGACGGTGAACCTCTTGTACAGTGCACCTGCATGCCTGCCAGTAATGGCTTTGTAGAAAATGGGATTYAGCTCTTGATGCTTGTTAAGGAATATTAATGGTTATCTTTGCTTGTAAAACCAGGAAAGAGAAACCACTTTGTGCATTTCAAAGCACTGCAAGAAGCAAGTGCTTTGTTTGTCTTTTCTTTCTCTTTCCTTAGCAAGCCCACAGAGAAGTCTAAACATAGCTAATCCCATAGGGACACAATGGAAAGTTTGGTTTTATGCTCCAGGAGTACGTTTTGGTCAAGAACAGAGCAGTCCTCAGGCAGATTTGTCTCTTCTCTTTTCCCCTTCTGCTACAAAACAAATGTCCCACAGAACAGAAGATGACCAGATTTAATGTGGTCAGAGTTGCAGGATCAGTAGTGTTTAGATGACAGGGAAGCTGCTTGTTTGGCTTTGACTGGTGGATTATTTAACTTGATGGCCACAGTAACTGATGCTAAACAAAATTGTTTCAATTAGGATTCAAATCCCAGTKTTATCTCCTGGGAATTGCAGGCAGGGGAGGAGGGGAGCCATAGTTTTGCTGGGATCTAATCAGACTTCTGCAAGCRMAGGGCTCTCGCTGGACTGGTTCTYTGCCAGKAGGGCAGCAGCAGGACATCTGAGGMGGGGACTTGCAGCTGAGARCGCTGTGTTTATATTTTCTCTCTCCACATCACACAGATTAGRTCTGCTTTTAAGGTGGAAAGCAGTTGTAAGTGTGTTCCTGTGCATTAATGTGTTCCTGTTTGGCCAAGTGAGTCAGTTCATACCTGCAGCCAAATCTTGGCCCTCTGGCTGGAATTTTCCACACCTACAGGAATCAGGAGCACCAGACCCATTAGTTTTAGCACTACACATCTTCTTAACTCCCCACAGCAACTTTCAAAAATTTCACCTTTGAAGACCAAAAACACACTGTAGTTTTTACTGTTTGTAGGAATTTGTATCCAGGCAGTGCTTCWGTAGCACCAGGCTTAAAGCAAGACTCTGCCCAGCAGGCTGGAGGTGGGAAATTGGTGCTTTAGGTACAAGACAGTGCCAGAGACAGGGACCCATGTGCCAGAGAGCAAATTCAGTATATTAGTAGCAGCCACAAGATTTCAGTCCATTTCTGTGGACGCCCAGGGTGCTGGCACGCTGGCTCTGCTCTCCCTTGGGACAAGTGGGAAGTTTTAATGAGGATTTCTGTATGCATAGAAGTCTAAAAGTTATTTGTTGTTTATATGTCACTCCCCTGTTGTCTGTGCCTTATTGGACAGTTCCAAGTTATCCCCGCCCTTGGGGAAGTTTTAAAAATGCATGTAACTCTTTGTTCAACACTTTCAGCCTGCAGCTCACAATAAACTGCTGTTCTGCTGGAAGTCAGTTTCCCTCATCCTTACCCCGAGAAACCCTTTACTGCTGTTAGAACCTCACCCTTCTCTACCCTGCAAGCTCACACGCACTCACGGCACTGTCTGTGTCTTCCCCACAGTGGAAGAACACGGCAGGTCCCACACACACCGAGCCGGGACCGCAGGCGCAGGAGGGGAGAGGGGCCGAGGATTTCTTACACATTACCTGTAGCTCTTGAATTTTATTCCTGGAAGTAAATCAGCTTGAATGTATAAAACACATCCTGTCCCCAACTTCTCATGCAGAAGATTGTTCCCCATGGGTTTGATTCCCTCCTGTTTTGCCCTGGATTTAGGGAGGCCTCCTGTTGGTATTGTCCTCCAGAAGATGGCCTGCTCCAAGGAGTGCCCRGACCCTCTGCCCAGTCCCTAGGGTGCTTGCCCTTTTGGGGGGGTTCTCCCTTGTCCAGGCATCCCAATGTGCAGTCACCTGCTCTCCACAGGGATGTGGCTTAACAGCTTGGGATAGACACCTAAACTTGAACCTTCCTAAATGTCTAGAGCAAGCTTTTTAAGGTATTTTATCCTCCCCCAAAATACAGAGGAACAGTATTGCAGGTGGCCGTGCTGTGGGTAGTTCTTCTTAAGGCATGAATTAAGCAGCATGAGCCCTTGCTTCTTACATGAAGCATCTTATTGCTGCTTCTTAGAAGACACTGTGGTTTAGACAGCAAAGAAATGCCAAGATATGAGTAATGAACAGCATATTTTACAAACTAAAGAAAAGGGCAGTACATTGATGTGTACATTCAGTTGATTTTTTTTCCTGCTATGTCTGYTACTGGCAGAGGTAGGACTTAAACAATTCCATTCATGAGGGGACAAAATTTTTTATGTCAGAYGATTCCCAAGTGAATGGAACCCCAAAGTAATAGTTTGTGTTTAATTACCTCAGCTACAGTGTCTATTGATTGCAAAGACAGGATRTTTAAACAAAAGTCTACAGATGATTTATCTGACCTAAAACAGCTAGAGACCTTTTGATTTTTTAGGTGGGGCTATTATGAGATGAGTTATCCTTTAAAGTTATAAGTCCTTAAATATACCCAACTTACTTACTGACAGATACATTAATTAAAAAAATTAAAATGTAGATTAATCTATAACTCTCCAGTTATAGTTATTCTTCAGTTTGAGTCTRTTTASAGTTCCTCTRTGGAAACAGGCTAKCCATTTCTTTTCCACTTAAGAGRAAAGCAATTAATAAACCATAAATTACATCCATATTTCAGTATCTCAGTAAYATCACCATCAACCTGAGATACAACCTAATCCTGGCAGCAAGCCTATATGAGTGTACCTTGCTCTTGGAAATGTGATGTTGGTGTTGGAGTCTTCTCACAGAGCAGACCTTGGGCAGGCATTGCCCTTTTCCTACTTTTTCCCTTCTTACTTTTTCATTTTTATAATTTGTCCTCTCCTTCTTTCCCTGTTATTCTTCTCACATGAAAGCATTTGAGTAAGCAAAGGATACCTGCAAGTGCCATGAGGTGTCCTGTGGTAGCATTTTCTCCAGTGTAAAAGTCATTACACAGAAATCCTTCTGTGGCCAGGTCACYTCTATTAACACAGCAGGCTGGCTGTAGAAAACAGGGCAAACACAACTATACCAGGATTTAAAACTCCCTCTTCATCTATACAAGTTGGCTATCCAGAACAAATTAATTTCTTTAAATTTATAGTTAGTCTTGAACCGTAATGCAGAGTCTGTAATCCCCAACCATGAATAAAACAGGATCAGAATGTTATGTATTTCTCTAGATGGGATATTTCAGCCACAAAACTTTGTTTATAACCGTCAGAGTTGGACTGAAAGGGCAAATACTGTCCTTCAAAGCATACATCAATTTAAAAACATGCTGAGCCGACACAAACATGTCTTTCTAAGTGTGCTTTTYGCTGGCAGTCAAGAAATCAAGTTTAGAACAGAAATTTGTTAAAAGGAAATTGTTTCATTCATATGCCCAAATACATTCTAAAAATGAACATCATTTTCTGCTATACTGGTTCATTTGGTCCAGCCAGTGGCCCTTAACCAAGAGGGCTTGAGTGTTGGATCATATGCCCCCATTATAAAACCTTTATAAAAGGTTTAAAAAAACTTAAATAGTAGAACCAATTTGCTGCCAAATGACCGTGAAACAAATTTCATTGATTCATGTCCTGTAGCAGTAGAAGAAACTTGGGTAATTCAAATATTCAGCAAACTTTGTACTTGGCATTTATAAATCAGACTATTATTCTAAAATCAATGCTGGACGTAAAAGCAACAGTGATTGTAATGTCAGAATAAGTAATTGAAACATCAGGCAACTCTTTCAGGGTACTTTTTTGCTGGTCCATAGAAAGGAAATGACAGGCACCTTCTCTTTGCTGTGCTCATGACCCACAGTTGACTTGAGATGCCTACAGAATCAGGGGAAATGCGGATAGGGAAAAGAATGAGAGCATACAAAAGCCAAAAAGCAGACAACTCATGCRGCATCATCCAGAAATATGAGGAAACATGAGCCAGGACTTGGAGTTCTGAAGCTTTCAACCRAGAGAAATACAGTATGTGCAGTTATAATATTTAAATATTCACTCCTTTTTATCTCTTCTGAAAACAGAGAAGAATGAAGAAGAGGAACAGGAAGCCAAAAGAGAAATAAAACGTAGACTCAGTAGAAAGGTGATGAYGTCCTTTTTTTGTATTGTGTATTTYTGTACATAGAATTATGTTCCATAACAATCTAAAAATCAGTGTATATAGACATTGCTGCAGATGTCCATCAGTCATTTTCCCAGATTAGAAATCTGCTTAAAAAGCAGTACAAGCCTAGTCTGTGTTGAGGAAAGCCCCACGCTGTCCAGTTCCCCACACCTGGGGAAGCATACTGAGCCTGGCCATATTGGTGTTTCTAAGGAAGGGACATAAGTGACCTTTCCTCTGTAGCATGACCACCCCTTGTCACSTGCCATCAAAGAGCAGCTAGACCTGTAGATCCACTCTTCCCTGGAGCAGTGGAGAGGGCAGCAAAACAATGTGATTCCCTACAAAATCCCTTCAGTGCTCTTCTAACCACATCAGTGGTCTTAGCTTCTGCAGGTGGGATCATGCATATTGTCCCTGGAAATGAAGCAGTTACAGATCTGTTCTGGGAGAARATGGGAGGAGTTTTCATAAGTATCCCTGGTCTGCCCATCTCTGCAAAAATACAGTTTCCTTTATATGATCATTCTTAGTTAATTAAAGTGAATATTCTTTGAGGTGAAGCAATTTGGCATCATAATGACCCCTAGATGGTCAAAATCAGGTTTTTTGTTAGGCAGATACTTCAAATCTCCTGTGTTTTTGCTATTACAGTTTTAACACAGTATAATCGTTAATACAAGTGGCCTAGTGGGGTAGTGACAGTTGCAAAGTCACAATTAATATTCCAGGGATAACTGTCACAATCCTCTGTGACCTGCCTGACAAAAGATTATTTTTATAACTGAAGAAATCAGGTTAGGCTGCCTCCCAATTCCTGCGCAGGACTCCCAGGATGGTGCCTTTTTTTAGACACCTGAAAGTGACCCTATTTAGAAATACCATTAAAGTTCTCTTGAGACTACATCATACCCTCCTSTTTTATTTTATTTCATTTCATCTTATTAAGCATACTATTTTCTGCCTCCTGCTTACAGCTCAGTCTGAGGCCTACAGTGGCTGAACTTCAAGCGAGAAGGATCCTTCGGTTTAACGAGTACGTGGAGGTCACGGAGTCTCCGGATTACGACCGTCGTGCTGACAAGCCTTGGGCCAGGTTAACTCCTGCAGACAAGGCAAGGGAYAGATGTAGATTACAGGAAAATCCTTTCATCTCTCACTTTTGGGGAGGTTTCCTCTGGTTTACATTCTCTTGATGCCAGCATCACAAATGACATCTGCTGGTGACAGCAAGATTGTCATGGTACYACTGTGCATCTACTGCTTGCAGCTAAGAAAACCCACTCAGGTGCCTATTCAGAGCATTTTTTCCATCTCCATTATTACAGCTCAGGCCAGAATTTCTAATATTTATTTCTAATTTTTAAATCCTTGCTAAGACAGATTAATGTTTAYCAAAGGTGGCCCTGATCTGTGGGAATTCAGGTAGAGGTTTGCAGGCAGAAGTCTGTGTCACTGCTGCCAAGAGTTGCTTTGGCCACTCACTGAGTGAAAAAAGGTAGAAGCTGCTCCATCTCCCTCAAGGCTCTTGGCCATAACCACCAGTGCAGGAACTGACCACATGCATGCAGCACACCTTCTTGGGAAGTTTGCCCCTAACATTCTRCAGTTAATACAGCTCTGCTGCCTGACAACAAAGGATGAGACAAGTGATCCTGTGATTCTCATTTTTAAAAAAAATACCAGTCAAAGATTACCATCAAGTACTTTTCTATTTCCCTCCTATACTACTTAATGAAAGGAGAGCTGTAAGATTCAGGTAGACAAAAGTGCTGGCTCTTAAAGCCCTCTGTCTGAACCAAGATCTGTGGACTTCATGGAACTCCTGTGAGATGTGCTTGGCGTGAAAAGTGGTGTGTGCAAGAACCCACTCTCTTTTAGCTAAGYGTAGTGAAGCACTGATTTTATTTCAGCTTGTATTTTAATATTAATATTAAAAAATTACCAGTTCATCTGACAATCATATCAGGTCAAGGTGAAGTAGTTAAAATGYAGTCAGAAGTGTTTGTAGATGTTGGTTATGGGAGATGCTGAACACTGTCTAGTCCTCCTGTAGTCTGTAGGAGGCTAGAGGACTCASCATCTCCACTTTGACAGAGGTCCAATCAGGGTAAACTGCAATAAAAAAAAACAATGGATTCCTACCTACTTCAGKGTAGCAGTTTTCAGTCTCAATTTATTTTGTAATTAACAGGTGCCCAAGGCTGATTCTGTGAGCCCCAAGTTTGTTGACCTTAGCAGAAAGGCAGACTTGGGTTGCCTAGAAACTCCCTTGTCTTTTTTTTCCCAGAGAAGTAATTCTTTTAATTCCAGTGGGAGCAGAAAATTGTGCTGCAACTATATTACAGAGCTGGAGCTCTGCTGTCTTTGTTGCTGGTTTGGTGCTCAGAAACCACTTACCCTTTACTAGCAGCATTATGTAGTCATGCTGTTGTGGCTAGCCATGACTACCCCTGCTTAAAACAAAGTTTCTCATTTATAAGACTTCAGCCTGGTGATGCTATAATTTTATCATGCTGCTTGTCTGTTCTGCCCTGAAAGGCATGCACACCAGATGACATTTCTTTAGGGATTAATGAAATGATACTGTCTTTATTTAAAGTGGTCAAAGAAAAGAATGAGTAAGAATAAACCATCATTTCCTTTAACAGTGAAGGCAGGAAGTTGTGTGGCATAAAAACAAAACCCCTTGTAGTTTGTATTTCAGAATATTTCAGAAATAGTATTTATTTCTTGATGAAGTAAATTGCTTATCAATCTCTTAACATAAGCAACAAAGCATTCACATTAGTACATCAGTACATTAAACTGTACTGAATTTCTGCTATCTTTAGTATCTGCCAACTGAAAACCCAAGCCTGAAATGCCCAAATAATGTCATTTTATATAAAACTAATAAAACCAGGTGACTAATTCCACTTAAAAAAAAAAAAAGAAAAAAAGAAAAAAAAGGTCTGTTCATCCTGCATTCCTGAAGTCTCCAGAGAGGAGATAGAAACGCCCTGCTGTGTGCACAGAGCCTGTGCAGGCAGAGTGACTCACCAGCTCCTCAGGGCTGTGCCTGGAGATAGAATCCCCTCCTGTCTTTCAGCTCAGCAAGTGACTGCCAGGGTAAWCCAACCCCTTGCCCATTTTTATCTTTAAAAGTGCTCTATTTCAGTRTGGGCTTTGTTCACCCATTGCAGTTGATTTGGTGTTTCTTGGTTTACTTTTGGTGCTTGATGCTTTGCATTTCTTTGTAGTGGATGAGTGCTTTGAACAGCTGTAGTTGAAAAGTCATTCATGTTGATGATCAGAAATGTGTGAGAGCTGTGGATTACAKTAAGGGAGAATGGAAATGGGAACTGTAAGGCACCTGCAAGAGCAGGGMCATGTTTCTTTCAGACTATTTATTTTCCTGAAATTCATATTCCTTATGGTTGCATATATCATTATTGTTTATTAGGCAGCAATACGGAAAGAACTGAATGAGTTTAAAAGCACAGAAATGGAAGTACATGAGGAAAGTCGGCAATTTACCAGGTGGGTGAATCCCTCTTCTTGTCTAAGTGTGAGAAGTGAGTATGACAGCAAGCCTCTGCTTTTCTGCAAGTTCTCTGCAGTTGTGTCRTGATTTGTGTGGATTCCTATCATGAGTCCTCTTGAATCCCACCACTGATTCTGTTGGAATTCCCAGTATTGCTGATGCCATCTCATCATTGCAGGTGACTGCAATGGACTGGGCACTAGGTAGAAAAAGATTGTTTGGGGAATCTAAAAAAKAATCCTTTGAAAGAACAAATCAGTTCTTACAGTTGAAGTTAGTAATCCTCAAGAAGACAAAATAAAAGGGATTTCCTTCTCTGGCAGCGCTCCCTTGCTCATTACAGTATACATTTGTGTAAATGCATTTCCTAAGTGAAAACTAGATGATGTTTTGAACTTCAGAAAAGCTCACCAGTGTCTTGATGAACTTTCTAAGGATCACTTAGGCTCCTGGCAGCAGTTTYTGGGCACCAAGATAGATCCCCTTGTTGCCACTTCTAATGTGTTAACGTGGATTTGTTTGGTTTTCTGCTTTGGATAACACCAAAATGTTGTCTGAAGCATTATTATTTTAAGGAGGTCTGAAGTGTCCACAGTTTTTTGGCAGGCTGTCAAATTTGGCAGAATTATTCTTAGGTGGAGGGACACAATGTCTGTAATCTCCACGGCATGTGCTCATTTTTCTTGGAAGTTACAAAGGCTGAAAATTGCCACCAGCAATCAAAAYTTGAAGTTAGGGTTGGCCAACATTGTGTACATAGTATTAATGTCTTTGCTTCCACAGAAAATTAAGTCAAATAAAAACAATTGTCCAAGACTGGGTCCCTTCTGTTTCCTGCTTCTGCTTCAACCAAACTCAGRATCTGAGCTAGTGAGTGTGAATCCCTGAATGAAAGAATGCATCACAAGRAAAATTCATAATGGGTGATGGGTGTTTCATGTACCTGCTACTTCACTGCTTGATTTCACAACTTCAGTGATTTCTTTCTCACCAAAACATGGAGTTTTAAAAAACAATACTTTAAAGTCACTTCTGTGGAGATAGAACATAAATTCAGTTTTAAAAATTCAGACCAGTTTCACAGACAGCAAACCTAAGCCAGAAGATGAACCAGGATGCAGGGTTTTAATTGAGTGTTGCATTCTGACCACTAGAAAATGTCCTYTTCAAACATGGAGATGTATCTTTTCATTTGGCTTCTGATGTAATTTCCTCTTTATGTAGCAGGTAGTATATCTTTTTCAGAATATATAAAAAAGTATATAAATACATACTTTTTTAAAAAGAGCATCCCAAGGGAGAGAATGAAAAT